>VDFB02351904.1:0-58131 GCA_007258455.2 Sequoia sempervirens
TAGACTTTAGAGATTTAATCAAATAAATTGATTATTTAATTAAATAGGGATAATTAGATTAGATGGATTGATTTAATTAACAAGGAAAGTGACTTAATTAGACAAAATGATTTATTTAATTAAGAGACGAATATTGATGAATTTAATCAGATAAGGGAATTTGATTAAACAGTTAGACCGAGGGATGATTTAGGAAGAAACGATGTTAGTCGATCAGAGTGTGATATCAATCTGAATATTTTCGATGTCTACAGATTGATACGCCAATTGCAAGTCTACAACTGTGCACTCATCTTCTAGCCTCTTCTCTGCAATTCTTTGTTCTGATTACTGGATCTCTACACAAAGTCCATGTGCTCTATCCCGTAACTGGTATAGATTTTCCAGTATACATCTTCCCTTGAGAACAAACTCTTCCACTTGATCTCTCAAGTGTTTGTCATATGTTATCAATTATTGATGATTTTGTTCTGCGGGGAGATCTAACAATCCTGTTGGTAAGGTTGAGACGTTCGGGGTGTCATGCATCAAGCTGGTTATGTATGACCTCAGTTGTTGATTTTCAGCCTTTAAGGCTACTTTTTCTTTTCCATCCTTAGCCATTCTTTCTTTTGCGCTCACTGAAGCTATTCTGAGAAGGTCTACCTCCACTTGCCGTGTAGTCTTCCCGAGGTTAAGTTGAGACAATGTGTAGTCTTCTGCTTGAACCTCGTGTATGCTTTTCTCTACTGGTGGGGAAGCAGTCTCTATGATAATTTCACACTATGCATTCCTCTCTATGTGAACTTGCCTCTTCAACTTCTTCGCCGGTATGTCTTGTGGGACGTGGTCGAATTCGGTGAAGTCAAGTTCATAGGAGGGTTTTTCCCTCTTTCTCCCTAGGAAGCCTTCAAGCCAAATGGAGTCTCAGCGATCTTCACTAGGAGGAATATGAGGCCCTTGAATGCCTGATGTGTGAGACTATGCTAGAGCAATGTCTCTTGGTGGCGAATCCAAGTCAATGAGGACTTGTGACTGCTGTGATGGTGTTGATATTGGCGACTCTGTTTCCATAGTAGGCACCGTTTCCGCTGCTGCTTCTACTGCTGTTGATTCTACTACTGGCTCTTCAACAACTATTGTTGTTGGCTCCTTAGCAACAAATTCTTCTAGTTCAGGAGTAGTAGTCTCTATTCCTTGCTCCGGGGCAACAATACCCATGGTTATTTCAGGACTATGTGTGGCTTTCTCCACAGGTGTCCTCTATGTTTTGGGCTTTGTAGGCTTCGACATCCTCATCCCTTGGGGAGGATTGCACCATTGCTTCTGCCTAGGTTTCCTTTTTGAAGTGGAAGGTGGTGGAGACTGAACCTATGGCGACTCTGTTCTGTGAGGTATCACCTTCCTTGATTTCTTGCTGTCGAGATAGAGTTGGCTATTTCTAACCACTCTACTCGTTCTTTCCTCTATAGACGTGTTTTCCTTGGCATACCAATCCACTCTTGGGAGTGGTTGGGAGTCAACTGAATCTGCGAAGAATGAGGGGAGAATGACTTCCCCTTCATTTTCAGATAAGCCCTCGATGTCTACTGACATAAAATCAACAATTTGCAGGAGTCTGAACCTACTATAGTTCCTTCTTCGCACTTCATACTCGTCTTGACAATTTACCCAATAATCTTCCATAGAAGACTTATGTGACGAGTGTTGCTCGAGATGTGTTTCATAGAGCCCTCTGGGATCATAGGATCTTCTCTCAATGAGGTACTTGAGATTAAGCCTCACCGTTTCCTGACTCATCATCTTAGCATCTGCTGCGAATCTGCATCTATAGAGTCCCATTCCAACAAGAAAGTTAACAGTTGTCTTCTTCTTCGAGTGCAAGTAGACGTGAACTTCAGACAACTGTCTCAAGAATTCCATGAAGACTACCCTATCTGAGGGGTATCTTGGTAGCATGGTGGGGTGACCAATGTATCCATACATGCGTATGTAGGAGAACGTAGGGAATTGGATGAACCAATTCGCCCAATCCGCCATTGCCTCTCTGGCTGCCTGTGAAATACGCACATGCATCTCATGGTCTAGCTCACGTATGGTGTGCATAATGAAGTGATCACTCGTTCTTTTGAAGTTGCTTCGCTTGAGTAAACTCAAGACGTGTGAAATGCTCGTGAACCTTCTGCACACCTAAGGTTCCCACATTGTTCAATATCCTGAAATCACCTTGGAAGGCAATTAGGTATACTAGGTAAGAGCACATGTGGAACCTATGAGCTTCCAGATACCCAGTGATTTTTCGGTGGAGTGTGTCACTAATCAGAGTGGCCCAGTCATAATATTCCCTTATGCCAATGATTTTCACAATGACATAATACATCCATGACTGGAATTGATGGCCATCCTCTTCTCCAGTGATTCTATTGAGTAGAGTGATTAACACTGCGTACTCATCTTTACATTCTCCTCGTCCCACTGACTTAGGCAAGCTAGCCTTTGTCACTTTTAGCCATTTTTCAGCTATTATCTTTTGACATTTGTCCTTGGCTATTTCGAATGCCTTCTCGCATTCCGTCACTGATATGACTTTGTTGTTAGGACATGATGGAATATCAAAGCACTTTTCAATATCCTGAGGCTTTAGACTGCAAACAATTCTCCCATCTACTGCTCTGATTTCTCTAGTGGTAGGATTGTAATGCTTGACACAAGCGATTACAAGCTCCACGCTTTGTAACGTGATGGGAATGGATGCAGCTTGTAGCAACCCAAATTCTTTAATATTCTGCAATGTGATCTGATTCATGCCTTCCAGCTGCTCCAGATCAACCATTGGATTTACCTGATGTAAGTTTGTGTCAATTATTTTCAAGTAATCATGGAATAGGGCCGTCTTGGTCCCGTATTGTACCTGAGAGTATTGCATCTTGAAAAACTCAAAGATTGACTGTAAACTTGACCTTGTTCTGATAACTTTCGGAAACCCTTGAAAATAGCGCCCTGTCGAGAAGTATTTTTTTGGAAAAAATCTGGCACATGGGTTTTGTTCGTGCTTCAATGTTGAACAAGCCCAGTTCCTCATAATTTTGATACTGAAACTTTTTTGGAAAAACCCCCAAAAATAGGGGCAGCAAGTTTGTTGATTCTGGAAAATCTGATGAGATGGGTTTCTCTGGAAAATTATGTTGAATCTACCTAGTTGATCTGATTTGATTTCTCCATCGCTTTTTCTGTAATATGCAAGAAAACCTAAGACAAGAAGAGAGGAAGTAGACAAAAGATGGATTGGAAGTTTTTATCTGACTCCCTGAGAAAATTTGTCTCTGAATCCAATCCTCAAATTAGCAATCTTCTCCTGCTTCAGATCTGCAAGAAAAATTGAAGAATAGATGAAAACCTTGTCCAGATCTGTCAATGGCATCCTTGAGAGCTTATGGTTGTTCTTGATCCTTAACCTGCAATGAAATAATGAAGTAGGATGCCTATACTTAGATTATATAGACTCAAGCCTTAGATCCACAAGTTTGGGGACCTAACT
Source organism: Sequoia sempervirens (assembly GCA_007258455.2). Taxonomy (NCBI): domain Eukaryota; kingdom Viridiplantae; phylum Streptophyta; class Pinopsida; order Cupressales; family Cupressaceae; genus Sequoia; species Sequoia sempervirens. The sequence continues at coordinate 3,518 of VDFB02351904.1, forward strand.
CATGATCAAAAGTGATTTTGGCTTGATCTGAAGTTCAAAAAGGTGATTTCCACTGATCGTGGAGTGTTTTAGCCAAGTTTAACTCAAAATATCTTGACTTTAGTCAACAACTTGACCTTTGACTTCTTTTAGGTGTCCCTTTTGAGTTTTGCAAGTTTTTTATTATTTTCTCTCTTGAATGACCTCAGTTTGATCTTGAATCTAGCCTGATCTATTGATCCTGAGCTATTGCTGACACATTCATTGTCGAGCTGGATCTATCCTGAAGAGAAGTGCTTGGGAGACATGATGGTAAAAAGCTGAGTTCAGTGCATCAAAAGAAAGGGCGCCTTTTCCAAGAAAGGGCGCTTTTACTTGTGCCTTGGTAAATTTTCAATCTTCATTCTTCAGCCTTTTGAAATGACCTCTCGTGCTTTGATCTAGATTTCTCGTTGATCGGAGAATCAAATGTTCTTGTTTGATATCTTGTCAGGTATCCAACTCTGTTTCGCCAAAGATGACTAGACTTGGAAAATCCAGAAGTCATTTTAGGGTTCCTTTATTCAAGGGCACCCCTCATTGAAAAGGGTGCTTTTGTCCTTTAGCATGGTTATCTTCATCTGAAAAGTTGCCTAGTTTGATCTTGATTATTTGTTGACTGCCTCATTAGATGCCTGTGCTTGCAGTTGCATTGCTAAGATCTACCTAGGCTGAGAAGATTGTCTTGGGAGGCCTTTGGTCTTTTGTAAGCATCAAGATGTCCAAAAGGAAGGGTGCCTTTCTTTTGAAAAGGCTCTTTTTTCTTTGATCTTCACCTTTGACATTCATTTCCTGATATTTCTTCAACTGCCTCTTTTCACTTCTTCAGCAATTGCTTATGATCAACTCATCAAATGATTTAGTTGTTTGTTTTGTTGTTGAGCCAGCAAGCAAATGTCGAAGATGACTGCCTTGGATGATCGAACAAACCACATTTGACCCTTAAAGATCATGGGCGCCCCTGCTTGAAAAAGGCTCTTTTCAGCATGTGAACTTGTTTCTCCTTCGTAATGTTTCCAGATTTAGTCAAATTTTGACCTTTTTGGGTTTCAGGAATCTCCTTCGTCAAACAACATCATTTTAAACCTTTTTCGCCATGGTTGTGTCGTTGAAGCTTTTGAAGCTTAACTTTCAGTAAGGTCTGGTACTGGCCAATCCACCATTAATGGTTGTGGAGCTACTAACTTTGTTCTTGAAAAATAGAAATAGACCCACCAGAGTAAAACATGCCTTTTGATGATTCTGACTTGACTGATGTGATCGTGAAGCCTTTTAATCCTATCAAAATCATTTTCAATCAATTCTGGGAAGGTCCTATTTTTGGGGGTTTCCCTGAAAATAGGGGCGTAAAACCCTGATTTTCAAATTTTTAGAATTTTGCACATGTGTTCCTTGATAGAAACCCACAAAGACCCTATGTTTGGTTTGACCTAAAATAGAATTTTAACGACATTTTAACAAGATTTTGTTCAATTTATACAGAATGCCCAAAAAAATTATTTTGGGTACAACAAAGAGCGAATTTGCACCTTATGTGCAATTCCCCTTTTTTCCTTTGTCCACCTTAGAAAACCAAGTTCAAAGGCTTCATTCCACCTAAGCCCGTTGCTTGCATCACACTTGGGGCCTATTTTGAGCGTCGGTGGAGGCATTTCTTTCGAGGACACCCACGCGGTGCACAAATGTCTGCACGGTGCACTTACATCCTTGACAAATTCCTGCGTTTGGAGCCTGTAGAGGCGTTACACTTCCCAAAGGAGGTTGATTTGTAATTCCCTTCTCAACCGACCGACCCAAATATGGCATTTTATTCCTCATTCCTTCATATTCAGTCCTTGAACTTGCATTTGGGGGTTGGAAGATCTTTTCACCACTTATGGACTTCATACACAAGCTTCACAATCTCACTCCAAACACTTTACACTTCACAACAGCAACATCAACACTCCATCATGTCGGTAGAGCAAGTTTGGGACCACACCATTGCAGCAAAGGCTTGAGTTCCTCTCATTCCTCCCCCAAGCAACCTTGAGTGCTCTTGGTGGAGGTGGTAAGCTTCCCTCTCCTCTCCTCTATCATTTGGCTGAGTAGCATAGTACTGTTTTGTAGTGCTTGTGTTTTTGTTACTTCTTTATCTCTTCCTTTGGTTGTTCATGGAGGTGGGAACACCAAAACAGGATCTGACTGAGGTAGGCCCCATAACAGCCCCAACAATTTCTCTCTCCCTCTTGTGTGCAGGTATTGAAGACATTTGTTTGCTGGAAGCTTCATCACTCATGCGGTTGTAAGCATTTCTTTCCTTTCTCCTTATCCTTGTCATTTATTCTTTACTTTACATAAGTTCTACCACTTTATCACATTCTGTCAGTTCTTGGTAATCTATTTGCTAGCAGCCACTTAGGCATTTTCTGTGATAAACTCGTTCTTTGGTCCGTACGAGATGCCAACACGCCATGCTGTCGTCCATATTTTGCGTTGTCATCCTCTGGCTGAGAGCTTGTCAGTTTGTCCAGAAAACCTTTGTGACTTGCTCTTTCAGATTCTATAACTTTCATTGTTGTTCCATTGAGGTAATATAGGGCAGTTCGCCCTGTGAGGCTCTCTGAACGAAGAGAACTCGTGAGTAGCGAATCCCCCTATATCACAATAAATATATGATTCCTTCAAATCATATTGACCAACATCTTTGCAATACATAGATCAGAAAATCATAATACATTTTTACATTACATTGAGTTTCAAATCATGACCGCAAACAAAAAAAATCCAAAATAAATGCCAAAAAAGGGCATTTCCCCCTGCTCAACATGATCAAGGAGCTTGATTTTTTTGTGTGGAGCTACATTTTTCATCCAACAAGAACATATAGAGCATATATAATTCCCGAAATGAAACCCAAAAATGTCAGAACAAATCTATCCAAAACTCCATATGCAAATCCTCCACCATTACCTAGATAAATTAGAATACTACTTGATTTTCATTATATGAGAAAAGTGGAGGCACAAGAAATGAGAAAGGTAAACACATACTCCACAACCATATCTGAGAAAAACTCCAAGTGGAGGAAAAAATATTGAGAGAAGCACCACAATAAATGTTTCAGAATCCTTTGTTGCTTTTGTGTTCAACTTTACAACATGTTTGTGACTGTAATTCCTTTGTCACATAATAGGGGAAAGGGAAGATTGATGGAATTCAAAATAGAGGAAGCTCGATTGCACACATTGTGGAAACTACATTGAGATGTGGAAGCATCAAATGGTTTCAATAGAGCATAGTTTGACACATACTAATTGTTGTTTAAACCCCTTGGATTTGGTTGTTGTATTGGCTTGTGTTAACAAGATTATTTTGGGTTATCTCTTTTCTAGAGATTAAAAAAGGGCATGTTTCACATCTCCCCATGCATTTTGAAGCTTTTTTTGTTTTGAGATCTCTACAGATCTGATGTGGAGGATTCTGATTTCTTTGGAGGACCACGTGTTGTGTAGGGTACCTTCTTGACAAGGCTTGGTGGTGGAGGAGGACAATTTGTAAGCTGCCATGTAGTCTTTGAATGACCTACCCTTTTGTATTTGCTCGCTTGGACTTTCTAACCGGGCCCACCTCTGGAGTTTCTCTAAATATGATTTTAGAATGGCTTTCCTTGCATATACTCCATGCAAAAATACATAGCCAAAGAAAGCATCCAATGGCAAGCGATCTATGCCAAGTGATAATAATTTGAATTCATAGCAACCTCAGGTGAAAATAATGAGGACATATATTCCAAAGAATGTTCACATTGTACAAACTATAAAAAAATATAGCCACAATCTTTTCCTTTGTTTTTTTAATTAGTTTATAAGTAGTAAAATTATATATGGAATTTGTTTATGATATTTTATATTTTGATTTATTATTATTATTTATATTATTGATTTTTAGATTTGTTATTCATTGGTGTGAATTAAATACGTGAATAAAGATTTGATCTAAGTAACTTTCAAAATTTATAAAATATTGTGAGCTAATGTAAATCATGAATCATTTTAAAAATATTTATTTTAATTAATATGAGTTTTTACAATACTTTATTTTAATTAATATATTTTTTACATTGTAGAAATTTCATTATATTTACAATAATATATGTATGTTATTTTGAACATCACAATTTCTAATTCTTGTTTTCACATATTAAATCTAATTCTATTTCATGTCTTATGATTGGACTAGGCCTAAGGATATTTATTTAAGTTACTAAAAATGGAAATGATTTATTATCATCTATCATTCTTGAGCACCTACACACCTTTATTTTGCAAGACCACCTAGGTCATGCTCTATAGCTATAACACATATCCATTATCATTATTACAATACCATTATAAAGCCTCATACTCCATAACTATTACATAAATCCATTATCATTATTGCACTACCATTATAAAGCCACACACTCCAACTCTTCCAATAATTTCAACTCTTACAAAATTTTATGTTGAAACATACTTTTTAGGGGCTTAACTAAGCAAGTTTGCTAAATATACCATAAACACAATGTTCGTTAAACTCTTCATACTTATCAGGTACTATAGTAGATGGTACACATGCTAATAGTAAGAGATTTTAATGTCACTATATACAACAAATGTAATTATGAGTGTATAGGACACATCCATGTCTATTAACACTTCCACACCTACTTGAAGACACTTCTATGATTCTTCGTATGCCATTATACTTCTTAGGGTGTTACCAACTATTATAAAAATAAAGACTTCTAGAAACTAGTTTTACTCATCTAGAATTTTTTTATCTTCTTAGTCATCCACCTCTCTTACAATTTTCCAATTAGACTTCATCTACCTCTACTGTTTTTCAACTTTTTTGATTTCACTTAAATTTATATCACTTCAACACATATTTTTAATTGATTGATTCTAACAAATAATTTATTATTAAATTTTAAAAAAGAATTATTTGATAAATAAATAAATGCAATCATAATAATAAACAATAAACATTTAATTTCAAAGTGTTTATTATGCTGAAGGCCCCTATATGAACTGGACTGGCTATCTTTGCAGATCCAATGGTCAACCCTTCTTTGACCTAGTCACAAAACATTTCTAGTTGTCCATTTTGTTTGAACAATTGGTCTTTTACTCTATTTAGAACCACTGATGAAAACAAAATATACACAGTTTTTCTTAGAAACTCATTTCAATAATACAATTTGTATATATTCTTTATGTTTGACAAAATACTTGAAAAAGATGTCATCTCATGGACTACAATGATTGCAGGATATGTACAAAATGGATTTATTGAAAAGGCTTTAGAAACTTTCAAGAAAAGGCAATTGGCAAGTGTAAAGCTAAATTCCACAACCTTCGCCAGTACCCTCCCTGCCTATGCAAAATGGGAACTTTGGAACAGGGTATGGACATCCATTAAAGCATCATAGGAGGATTTTTTTAGCTATTATAGTTGGAAATGCTCTAGTAGACATGTATGTAAAATGTGGAAGAATAGAAAAGGAACGTGAACTGTTTGGAAAAATGCTTTGAGAGGTTATCCCATGGAATGCAATGATTGCATGATATGCACAAAATGGATTTTTTTTTAAAAGCTTTAGAAAATTTCAAGCAAATGAAATTGGCAGGTGTAAAGCCAAACTCCACAACTGTTGCTAGCATTCTCCCTGTTTGTGCCAACTTTTTTCTTTATTACCAGAGGTTCATTGGTTGTGGATGTTAAGAAAGGTTCTAGGATGTGTGTCAGGCTTGCTTTGAGTATTGTTAATCTTGACCATCTTATTCCTAGATATATTATGGGCATCATTGTATCTTGCATTGGCCCTTTCGTGGTGATCTAAGCTACAAACATGGTGATATCCCTACTCCCATCTTTCTTATTTGTCATCTTAATGCTTCCTTGGGAGATCCTTTCCATATAAGACTATTCCTATTTATACTTAGTTTTTATGGTTTGAAGTTCACCTCTTTGGCTTTATTCTCATGTTATGTTAGCATTTCTTTAGTTCACAGTTTCTTGATATTTTCACAACCTAGGATCCTCTAATTCTAGTCTTCTCTATTATAGCTTAATGTATTTTTTGAGATCTATTGACCTAAACTTGGTGATATATGAACATAAATATGATAAAATGCTATTATATACAAATTCTTGTTTTTCAATACCTTGTTGGTTGAATAAAATAGAAGATTTTTAATGTCCATATGGCCAAAGATAGCCTATAAGACAACACACCCTGCTAATTTTGCTTTGTGAAGTGCTGATTGTTTGTCATTCAATTTAATAATGAACTCTCTCATTCTCCCATCTCCTTATTGAATTGAAACTTAGATGTACACCTATGTACTTACTGATTTGTCTTCTAGAGTTCCAAATACTTGTTAGAAAATATTTTTCTTGAGATAACACTATGTGACTACATGATTATCTTTCTCATTCACAGGTTTTGTTTCAATCGTGCTTGGATCCTTATAAGAGGGTGCATAATTGATTTGAATCTATCACTTCTCCATTGAGACCTTTGTTGCACAAACATCATTTGCTAAATTACCGGCCAACCAATTGATCTTATGTATGCAACAAATCCAAAAAAAATGAAGAAGAAGATAGAAAAACAAAAGCCCCATTTTTTTCCTAATTGACCTTTCACACCTCTTCGACGTATATATATATATATATATGCAATTCTTTTGTATTGGTTTATTTCTATTTATTTTCAAGCCATTTGCATTTCCACATACTTTTGTATTCATACATAATTACTTTGAATTACGTATGAATACAAATATATTTGAGTGTTTTTTTTTTGCATTGTGATTTTTCGTTGTTTCATATTGGTTTTTGGTTGTTGTTGTTTTACTTTTGTAATTGTTTTGGTTTGGTGTTGTGTTTACATTTTTTTGGTTGTGTTCTTTGTATTTTTATTCTTTTTATTTGTTTTGAATATATATATATATATATATATATATATATATATATATATATATATATATATATATATATATTTGTTTTGGTTGGGTGATTTGTGTTTATTTTAATTGGTTGTGTTCTTTGTAATTTTCATTCTTTTTATTTGAATGAATGAATATATATTCATTTGTTTTGCATTGGTTTGTTTTTTGTTATTTTTGTAATCTTATTGGGTTGGTGTTTTTGTTTATTGGCTTTGTTTGGTTTAGTGATTGTTGTTTTTGTTTATTTCATTTAGTTGCTTTCCTCTTTGTTTGTTTAGTTTTTGTGTCTTTTGTCTTGCCTTCCTTGGTTTGGTGCATTATTTTGGGATTCTTTTGCTTGCCTTTTTTAAGTGTGTTAGTGCTTCTTCCTCCTTGTTTACTTAATTCTCCCTTAGTTTTTTAATTAATTACTTTTTTCTCTTTTGTCCTGTCCTTCTTGGTATTTGTGCCCCCTCTCTCTCCTTTCCCTGCCTTTGTTCTTTTTAATTAGCTCTTGGTCTGCATTTTTTCATTCTCTCTTTTAGTTCTGTTTTCATCATGATGGATCACGGAGTGTGATCCGAAACATTGATGTAAAAATTCTCACACAATCAAAGCCATAAATCATTGCAAAGGACATTAAAATCCCTCATTCATTCATTCACACCTCTTGGACGTACCCATTCCACACCAAGGTGCGATTCCTAATATGTAGGCGTAGCCGTTGTACCTTTTAACGAGGTGTGGTGGAAGGCGCGTATCACACCTAAGCAAACAGTCACATCACGAAAGCCATTATGGCGGCGACGAGATAAGCTTAACTGGTAATACCCGGTGCGGCTGCAAGATCGACTTATCCAGCGGGTGGGCCTTTCGGCAGAGGTTTCTTCAAAAGGGTTTTAGCAAAAGAAAATCACAAGAAACAAAAGAGTCACCAGCGCATCCAAGAATTACCATACACGTTACAGGATTTCCCCTTCATTTCCTCGCTTTTGATTAACAATTCTAGGAATTCAACTAAATTTCCATCGTTTTACATAATTTTCGTGCCTAATTCAAAGCTTCTCGGAGTGAAATTTGAAGGAGTTTAGCACAGATCGGAGCGGGGAATTCACACTCCATGGAAATTAGCGGTGAGCTCTTGAATTGTTCTGCAATGCTGTGAATTGTCATTTCATTTTCAGTAATTGACGTTACAAACATCTACAATATTAATTTAGTATCGTAGTAGGAAGTACCTTGGGTAATATTTTTATACGCTTCACTCGTGTAAGCTAGTGTTCTCCACTCTTTCCGGTCCGCTGTATTTGTTTCTATTTTCATCAGTTTAAGGCAAGAAACTTGCCGCTAAGTGTTGAGCAGGTCTTACTGGTGCAATTCGTGCCAGCAAGGCTTAGGACTTCTGTTTGATAGAATTAGGTGTGGGAAAATGTTGAGCTCTGTTAGGGTATAATTTGGTAAAATATGTTTAAAACACTTGTGATTATAGGTTTGTGGATCTATAGACGGGAGCTAGCCGATCTTTTATTTGTGGTCGCTGCCGAGGGATGTTTGGACACCACGTACCCATCTCTTTATCCATTAACCAACTCCTAGATGATAGAATGGACGCCAACGACCTACCATTTCCTCGTGAATCTATTTCAAACCGCGTTCCTTTGGCTCAATTATATTCCAAAGGGGTGGGTTCATCTTTTTACCCTCAATTGTTTTATATATTCAGAAGTTTCGACATTTTGTCGGAGGGTTCTGTGGCTGTAGATCCATGCAAACAAGACTTTTACAGCAAGTCAGGGTAGAAGATAATTTTTTTTTTTTTTTGAAATTAACCACACATTGACTGTTATCTGGGCCTAAATTTGACGGTTGAACTGCATGTCAAGCAATTTTTTAAAGACGGTTATCAATTCACAGTTGCTTTCAAATGGTTAAAAAAACACACACACACACACGCATATATTATATATATAGCAATTTTCCTATAGAATTTTTGATGGTCTATCCATAATCTCCTCTTCCATGTGATACGGTCTTTCCAAAAATTTTGATTGTATTTTATGGCAAAAATCCCTAAAAACAGTCATACTGCCATCAACTTTAGGACTTCTTCCTTTTTTGGACCCTTTTAAATTCCACAATCTAAACAGTAGGGGTTCTACTTTTGTTGGGAAGATTCCACTTTTCTGCAGTGCTGCTGAAACGCTCTTCATGGGATTACTTAGTCAATAAAATTTATGGCTATGGTTCACTTCATTGGGCCCTGCCTTAATTTTCTTTATGCATTTTGTATTTACCACCATCTCCTCTTATGCTTGGGAGCTCTTTTATAGTTCTGCACTTAGTTTGACCAAATATAAGCGCAATTGCTTTTAAAAAATGCCACCTATTTGATGGTACATGTTATTTACCACGTCCTACAGTGTTCTTGTAATTTGGTTTGGTTTAAATATCTGATTTCTGCTTGGACAAGCATCATCTCTTTTGGTATGTAGCCTTATAAGCACAATTGCTTTTAAAAAATCCACCTATATGATGGTACATGTTATTTACCATGTCCTACAGTGATTTTGTAATTTGCTCTGGTTTTAAATATCTGATTTCTGCTTGGACAAGCATCATCTCTTTTGGTATTCAGCCTTACTGGTCTTTTCCTACCAAACTTAAATATTGAGCATTGGCAATTCAATATGCTGCATTCAAGGCTTCTTTATTCCATTTGGCAAAGCTGTGGAGTTTCATCAAATATGAAATCCATGGCATCAAAAGTTCCAAACAAATATCAAAACAAAAGCTAGAAGTCTATGGCTTAGTAACACAATTAGATATATAAATGTTGTCAAATATATACAATACTCATAGAATATGAAATCCATGGCATCAAAAGTTCCAAACAAATATCAAAACAAAAGCTAGAAGTCTATGGCTTAGTAGAGCCTACATCACTCAGCCCTCCTGTGTAGGCGTCTAAGATAGTAACTAGATGATATATAAATGTTTTCAATAACACAATTAGATATATCAAAACAAAAGCTAGAAGTCTATGGCTTAGAGGAGCCTACATCACTCAGCCCTCCAGTGTAGGTGTCTAAGATAGTAACTAGATGATGCGGCCATGATCTCTACTTGTGTCCTAGTGACACCCACACCAACATCCAAGGTGTTTGCTTGTGCTCTATCATCCTCTTCCATGGCTACTACCTCTGCCTCTCTATCCACTTGGTCAACCCAATCAAGGCCCTCATCACAAAAGACAAGATCCTTAGCCTCAATGATCCAATTTGATTGTGGATCAACCTCCTCTAACATGATGGGTGATAAGTCAGTGCCCAAAATCTGTCTATGGCGAAGGCAAAGGTGAAGGTTGCAATGAACATAAGCTAGATCATTCAACCTCTGCGTTGACAATCTATTGTTGTTCTTGGAGTGTATGTGCTCAAACATACTCCAATTGTGCTCACAACCTGAAGGACTGCATGGTTCACTCAATACTCAAGGTGAGAAAAAGAAAAAAATCAATCGCATTGTCCAACTTAAAGTTTCAATATTTAATAATAATAGAAAAAAAGGAAAAGTTTTAATTTTTAAATTTATATTATGCACTTAACAAATTTTTACTTGGCTACAATGTCAATCGAATAGCCTTGCATATATCTTGTGCAAAGAGATCTCCTTGTGCAAGTCTAAAAGTCTCAATCTTTGGTGACTATTTGTGCTCCAACACGAGAATCAAGCGTCATCTGCTTTATGATTGTGTAGAGCCCACTCAAAACCTCCTCATTCGCCTTGAAATCAGGGCAAAATTGGAATGTCAGATTGAGGAAATATGCAATTGCGTGTAGGGGTTTGTGAAACTGGAGGTGCCATTGTCTATCAATGATCTCCCAAATGGGGCAATACTTATCAACTCCCCCATAAATGGATCAAATGGCCTCTTTGGCCCTATCCATGCCCTCATATATGTAGCCCATTGTGGGCTTCTCCCCATCAACAACTCGTAGGAGAACCGCAAAGGTTTTGTGAACTGCAATTATTGGGAAACATTGGCATAAGTGTCAACAAAATAAGCAAATAAAATAAAATAGGAATGAAAACATAATGTAGAATTAGTAAAACTAATTACTAATTACATTTACCTTTACAATCTCCGCAGTAGGTACCCAAAAGCCTTAGTCATCAAAAATCCAATTTGCCACATCTTCCCCTACATTGGTTTTAGCATATGATGAGGAAGTCCACTCCTCACTAACTAACATGCACCTCAAAGCTTCCCTTGATTGCGGTGAGGATTGTAATGTGATGAAATTGGTAGCAAATCGGGTTATTCCATGACGAGCCAACTCCTTCTGCCCCGTGAATTGCCTCATTAGGTTGAGAACCCATGTGTGATTCTATATGAATTTACAAATATTTTTTGCTATCTCCACACTTGCTTTGATCCATGCAATCTTGCCAAGATCCTCCAATATGAGGTCAAGGCAATGAGCAGGTAAATGAGTCGTAAATAATGATGGGTGCCTGTTCATCGGTAGTCTACCTACAACAACATAATTTGCTGCATTATCTGTAACTACTTGCACCACATTCTCTTCACCTACATTAGCCAAGACTCCCTTCAAAGCTTCGTAAAGGAATTCAACATTTTTGGTATTCTTGGATGCATCAATAGATTTGATGAACACTGTGCCATTTGAGAAAGAAACAAAATCAATGATTCAATAAAACATTCTCTATTGTGGCTTTCACATCAGCCACCTTTTGTGACAAAATGGGGCCCTTTATCTCCTCATCACTAGGTGCTTTGAAGCTCACCCTGCAAATAGTAATGACATCAACCATGTTTTGCCAATAAGAAGACCTAACACAAATAAATTAAATAAAATACATATTGTAAAATGTAGAATTTAAATTTGAATTCGACATAACTTTGAATATGAAAATTCAAAAGATAAAGAATCAACTATCAAGCTATATATTTTAACGCAAAACAAAAAAAAGAATTACCTGGCTGCATGGAATGGAATGTTGCAATAGAACCAAAAGTCCCCAATTGCACTTTTGGCTGCATCATGTTTATCTTTGTTCCAACCCATGCTCTCAAGTGACTGTTGGGAACTCGGAGTAGTGTGTGGAAAAATATATGAATCCAACCTAGATGCACGAACTCTAGACCCAATGCTAATATTGCCATTGCCACTGCCACTACCACTAGCACTACCAACACCCGAAGATGGAGGAAGCGGAGGAATGGAAAAAGAAGTCACCAACTCCACCAATGGCTGCCATTTCCTCTCTTTGCCTCTTTCTTAGTTCTTTTTGCTACTCAAAGGTTTCCAATTGAACTTGCACTCCATGCATAATCTCAAGAGGGATATTTGGGCATGGATTAGCATCTTGGCCTCGTATATGTGCAAGATGGTATTTCAATCTATTAATGCCCCTCCCGCCCCCCCCCATGCATAGTTGTTTTGTAATGAAAACATGTTACCTCTTCTTTCTTCCACCTAGGGATGATAATGGCGTGTTTCCAACAAGGGTCATTTCTAACCGAAGTTTGAGACATTGTGATAAAGACAATTTATAAATCTAAACAATGCTGCAATAACACAAAAATAGAAAAAATTTAACATTCATAGTTTATAATTAAACTAATATTAAAAAACCTAGGGTTTGCAACTATAAAACTATTTTTTTAGAAAAACACCTAGGGTTTGTTCAACAAAAAACTTAAACACACCTAGGGTTTGTTCTTTGTCATATCCTTGACATAATCCCCCTCAGATAAAAGACAAAGCTAGATCAGACAGTCAATTCGTCTTATTCAAGTTTGTCTTATTCACAAAAAACTGTGAATAAAGACAAAAAGGTATAGAGGGCGATTAAGACATGAATATAAAGCAGTGATCCCTTTATTATTTGCGACGATTCCTTAAAAGAAAGAATTAACAAATATATAACTAATAAAAAGGTAGCACTTGGGAGGAGCATTCCAAGGCAACGCTTGAGCTTGAAGGGGGACGTGTCCCTTACCAAGGGACAAATGGGTTGAATAGTTATGTCTCTTTGCATCCATCGTGGGATATAAAAGGAAGGACATTTTCAAAGGAGCAAATCATCGAATCAACTTCAAAAAGATATTTACATTCAGGCAACCGATATCTTCAGAATATTAGAAAGAACAAGGCAATTGAGCAGATCACAATTAATTATCTACATTCAAGGGCAGAATCAATAGTTATCACATCTGCTGCTGTGAATATTGCAATCTTATGTTTTAATAGATATTGTGGTATGCTCTATCATGATTATTGTGTATAATGATATGTTTATTATTGTATAAATCTGGATATATTTAGTGTTTGTAATTCTCATCAAGCAACTATGAGGAGGAATGGGGGGAAATACCAGTAGGGTGAGCAGACACTAGATTTCTTTCTAAGTACGCCACTCCATGTTGGATGATTGTGTGTCTGCCACTTGGGGCCAGGGGGTGAGTGTCCGCCCTTGGGCTTAGAAAGAGGAATCTATGGGCCTCCTATGGTAGCCTTTTCCCCAATCTCTACGTGGATTGGTTGTTGGGATGGATTCAAGGAGTTTCAATCATGAGAGGGGTGGATAAGGCAACATGGATAGGGAAAGCAGATACAAGTGTATCCTCTAAGTACGCCACCCCATGTTGGATGATTGTGTGTCTGCCATTTGGGGCCAAGAGGGATGGTATATCCACTCTTGGGCTTAGTATGGATAGCTTCAGACGGACTTATCATGTTTCTCATCCAAGTCCTATTATGATTAAACTCCCACTATGCATAATGGATATTGTGTAGTTTATATACAAATTTGAAATAGTTACGTATTTTACATGGTTTAAATAGGTAAGGCATTTATGATATATGTTTTGATCTTAGGAGTTATATTTCCAGTATTATCTAACATGATTGCAAGAACCACAATTTATCTTGGTTAAAGCATTTAATTGGTAAGTTATAACCCTAACTACATTAAGCTTGTGATTCTAGGGCAAGATTTAGCGCAATCTTAAAAGGGGACATTACATTCCTTGTTCCACTAAAACAAAATACAAAAAAGAAAGAAGAAATGTAGAAGAGAAATGAAATTTTGGTAAAAGAAAAAACAAAAAAAGCCTTCAAAATTCAAACTTACCTCTTAAATCTTCTTGAAATCAATGGTGAGCTTTTTACAATCCTTTGTAGACTCCTTTAGATACACAAAGAGTAGCTACAAACCTGGCCAAATGTGATTCAACCATCGATTTTTGCTCAATCTCCTTGCTGGTTTTCCTTCAATGCAAATAAATTTTGGCTCAAATCTCTCTTTTTTCCTTCTTCTTTGGCTTGAAAATGAAATGAAGTGCCTTTTAGGGTGGAGGCAAATATAAAACAAAAAAGTTTAAGTTGAAGTGCCTTTTTATGTTTTTTTTTTGCCTGCCGTGGTCAAGTCCTAGGCTCGGGACTTGTCCAGATCCGACAAGTCTCCCAAACTCGGCAAGTCTGGTGAGTACTTGGAGTCCAAGTCTCCCAGATTCGTCAAGCTTGGCTCGCCTCAAGACTCGCCAAGTCTAGGCAAGTCTTGTAACACTAGTTCTAAGAGAAGTGCCTTGATTGCCCCTTGGGTTGTCTAGATTGATTAGGGCAATCGTATATGGACATTATCAGATCTTGTATGACCCTTTCATGGTGGTGGATGGTGATGTCCTAGGGTTTTCTTCTGCTATGAGCTTCACTACAATCATGCAACAATGCTGATTTCTAGCTTTGGTCTTCTATAGCTCCTTTTTTCCTTGAAAGATTGCTTTCCCACATGACTATTTATAGTAGTATTTGGACTATATGGCTGGTTTTTACTTCTTTTGTGTTCACCCTATTTATTCATGTTTAGATTGTTTTTGTGCTTATTTATCTTTCAACTCCGTTGGTTTTCTTTCCCCTAGATCTTGACTATTCATAACTGATTGCCCTTTAGAGTCCTATCACCCTACTAATTTTTTTTAATTATAAATATGAGGATCTATTAAGGGGCCTCTTCCCTATATTAAGATACAAATTTATACAGCTAAATAGATATCAAAATCTTTTGCAAATGCCTAAAGGGTGACACTCTAGACCAAGAGAAAATAAAAGAACCTACTAGCATTAAACCAGAAACACCAAGAACAAAGACATACTAAAAATAGCAGCAATCATGCTATCCACATGGTAGATAAAACACAAACATAACTATAAAGCCACACTATGCAGAAGGCACCCAAAGAAACCGGAACATCAGTGAACATAGTTAGCACCCTAAGGATTGAAATTCCCCCACTATGTAATAGTAAATGCCACCTCTGACAAAAATTCAATGTTCTCTTGCTTGGTTAGCAACTCCATCCCCTGAAATAGGCATCACCTTAGCTATGGTTGTTGACAAGGAAGAAGCCACCAAATGTTTGATTACCTGGTGAATATTCTGAAATAAATCCATCAGAATCCCTACATCCCAGCTAAGGGTGTTAAATCTTCTACCAAAATCTCAATTCTTTGTTGCCACTGGACATAGGGAACAAGAGGAGACAACTAGCACCTTAAAACATCTTCCCCAACATCGTTGAAGGAAACAAGATCTAGATTGTACTTTAACAACTGCATTACTTACCACCTCCTCAACCTCCTCAATCTTATTATGAAAATCAACCAATATGGTAGGTCTCAGCCCAATTATACTTGTGTCTTCCACCCCTTTAGGACCCAAAACAACCTTAACTAGATTTAGGATCTGAACAAATGGACAATGAAAGGTTTTTGTTTAACTTGAATTCATAAACATGCCCTTTCCTAAGTGGATCCTTTAGAGAATGGATACCATGACTTGCCATGAAAATGATTCCTAGACCATAGCAAAAGAATGCAAACCAGTTCTTGACCAAATGCTAGAACCCTACATGCCATACAATCATAAATGTCCCTAGAAACAAATTGAAGGACAATTGTATAACATATGTACTTATTACGACATATATCATGAGTTTTTATCACATGTAATAAAAATATCACCATTTGCTCATTATTGTTAATGTAAAAGGGGTACTTTATCTAACTAGTTCATTTCCTAGTTAGTTATCCACTTAGGTCCTTTTCACACTAGATTAAGTTTACATAGGGATAAGGTTATTGGGCTTTAATGACCTTGAGTTGTAACACCTCATAGGATGACAACCACTTGTCACAATCTTATTACATCCTATCTCTCCCCTTGGCTTATATAACCAAGGCATTCCCTTTGTATTCTCAATTCTCAAGTTCATTGTAAGCTTTTCATTCTTTTGAGTAGAATACAGTTTATTCTTGTTCATTTCTGATTTCTATATTTTCTTTCCTTCATTCATTTGCATTTTGGGTAGATGTTTCGGCCAAATCTTACATGGTATTAGAGCTATTGTGAGTTGTGGGTTAGCAATAGTTTGACAAATATGGGATTGTAGAGCTATTATTTTTCAAAGCACATGAGTATGCTCTTCTTTTGCATCCTTGGATGTTCTGGAGAATAAAAAAAGTGTGGAAAAAATACTAATTTTTGGGGGGTTCAAACATTGACTTGCTAGTTGCAGGTTTTTTGAAGCTTTTTGGAGAAATTTTGAGCTCACCATTGAGTCCAGAGTAGATGAGAAAGTCGGATTTGCCTTTCGTTTCATCTAAATTGGACATCGGAGGCCAGATCTGTAAGAGTTTGAAGCGAGAGGTTCATTGCGAGATTCAACAAGGAATTGCTATTTCAGAGCATTTTGGGTCAAATTCAACCTTGCCATTGTGTTCAGAAGGTTCAAAAACTTTAAAATTGACTATCAAAATGTCAATTTTGGACAAAGTTGCTAGGTCAGGCATTTTTTTTTGTCCAAGGAGCCGTACGGTCCGCATGGACATAACAGTCTTAAAAAATATATTTAGTTTTTTTTTACGTTTATTAAAATACAATTTTTTAATATTATTAAAAATAAAAATAAAAAAACAATTAAAAAAATTATTAAATTTTTTTAAAGGTACCAAGTATCTACACATGCCTTGTACTTGGCGGCCTGCTTGGGCTTCAAGCCCCCTTAAAGCAGTGTGACTCCTTTAAGGAGGCTGCAACCTCCTATTGGTTGCTCATGCCTCCATACATGGGTGCTAAAACCTTGTTTTACTCCTTTGGTCTTCGTGCCTCTCGCCTCCACAGCTTGTTGCTTGTCCTTTGCATGTACTATTTGTGGTGATAACTCCAATTGCCTAAAGCCTATAAGACCGAGTAGATAAGGTGTAATTTTTTTGAAAAATAAAATAATTTTTTTCAATTCCATCGACAGTTTTAGCGCCCCCACCAAATTTGGTGGCTATTTGGCAGCCCCACTAGATTAAATAATCTAATTTTGTCTGGAAGTTTTCTAACTTTGGCGGAGGTATAGATTAGTTGGAGGATATCTAAACTTGGCGGACAACTTTGGTGGCAGTTCCGCTAAATTTGGCGAAAGGATTTTTTTTAAAATCATACGTCTCCGTTGATAGGTTGGTTTTTGAAGACAAACTTTGACAACTCATAACTTGGGCTCCAGACCTCTGATTTTAGTTCAATTTTTTTGATTTGGGCTAATTTTTCGCATGCGCATTGGTGAAGATGGTTTTAGGTTTCAGTACACAGATTTTTTAGAAATTTCAGATTCTTAGAAAAGACAACATAGATCTCGTTATGAGAACTTCAAAGCTGCATAACTTTTGCATACGACCTCGGATTCTTGGCGATTCTTTTTTTAAAGTTCATGATTTTTTGTGTACTTCACAGTGGTGTTGTTTCTTTCATGTGGTATTATACCAAAGATGTACTTTCAACATATGCTCATTTCTTGAGGATTTGTAAAAGCATTGAAGTCTAGAAATTTGTAATTGCACTAAATAGAAAGTTCCAAATCATTTTTCTTTGGGGGGGCTCTTTGATTGAGTGACTCAAGGGGCGGGGGGGTCTCTTGTTGTATTGTGCTTGTACATCTCTTCTACTTTGTGCTCTATTTTTCCTTCACATATGGGCAGTGTTCCACGAGGACGCGTCCCCCCCAAAAAAACCCGCGTTTCCTAGAGGGGGACGTCTCAGAGACTTGGAGACTTGGGGGGGACGTCCCCCCTACCAGCCCACCACCAGCACCACCATCCCACCACTAGTGTTGCTGTCTCCAAGATGCCACTAGGACTTTGAGGATGCTGGGGTGTCCTCAAGACGTTTAGGGGACTCCTAGTTGTCTCCAAGATCTATAATTCTTATATTTATACAGCTTTTATAACTATTTTTTCAAGTACTATATGTATTTCAGCACCCTACCGTCCCCTTGCCACCGTCCCCTTGCCGTCCCCCCACCGCCCCCAAACTTAGACCCCGCGTCCCCGCGTCCCCGAAACGCGTCCCCCCCCGTCCCCCCGTACCCGTCCCCAAAACCCCATGGAACACTGCATATGGGTATGTTTAAGTTTCCATTGCTAACACCATACAACTACAATACATGGCATCAAAATGCATGGAATGCCTTAATGCA
Organism: Sequoia sempervirens; assembly: GCA_007258455.2. Lineage (NCBI taxonomy): Eukaryota > Viridiplantae > Streptophyta > Pinopsida > Cupressales > Cupressaceae > Sequoia > Sequoia sempervirens. The sequence goes on from VDFB02351904.1 coordinate 22,046, forward strand.
ACTAGGATATACACCTTATGTTGAAAAGAAGGTAACTGAACCACAAATGATAAGGAAAAACTACTATGGATGCTTGAACATACAAAAACTCTTGGTTGTCTAGGGTGTTTAGTTTCCTTTGATATTATTTTTCAAATTGAAGGATGTACAAATTCACATGATGCATGGGAAAAATTAAAAACTCTATATGGTACAATTGATGAAGTTTGTGGTTATCAAATTGACAACTAACTAATGAGTCTTGATCCGAAGTCTTTTAACAACATCCAGGGCTATGTAACAAAGGTCAATGGCCTTAGAGCACAATGGAAATCCTGTGGTTTAGAAAAGAAAGATATTCAACTTCTCTATAGTACTCTAAACAAACTTGGACTTGAATATGCAACTTTTGTTTCTAGCTTTTACACTCATAGGTTGACAATGGGATCTACATTCGGTACACCTTCTTATGCTTCCTTTTTTGAAATGTTGATGCAAGAACAAGGAAGGCTTCTTCCCATGGGTCTTCTTAAGCCTTCACATTCACAAGCTTTGTTGGTTGGTCAACTGAAGGGTCAGAAAGAATCAGGGAAAATTGACAAAAAACAAAAGTAGTTTAAGAAGAAGTTACAAAAGATCAGGCACAACCATCTGCTACAACAAAAATAGACTACAACTCCTCCTCTTCAAAGGGGAATTATCAAAAGAAGGAAATGCCAACTTGTAGCTACTGCAAGAAAACTGGTCATGAGGAACATTGTCATATAACCCAACCATAAACCACAAAACCTCTGATCACATCCTGCATAGAGATTAAAAATAATCGCTGACCAAGGAGACTTAAAAAGGAAGTAATGCAGCGATTCTATATTCCTAAAAGGAAGTGCTTGCTTTAATTAAACTAAAGGCAGCGCTTGGATTAGGGAGGGAATTCAATGAGAATTATTTAAGATAAGACAGCGATTCCACAAGGAATTCAATAATTAATAATTAATAGTATTTGAGGCAGCGATTGGGAAGAAAAGTAAATAACATTAAGTTGGAACAAAAAGACATAACCTTTGGAAAGGAGATGTCTATTCCAAAGGGTGCATCCTTTCATGAAGATATGAGGATATATAAGGAAGGTCAAATCATTTGTAAAAACCATAAATTGGATAAAAAAGGAAGCAGATTGGAAAATAAAAGTGAATTAGAAATCAGAATAAGAGATCTATTGGAATAAATATTATTAGCAAGAATAGTATTGGAAAGTAAGTTAAATATAATTAAGAAATAACTATATATGTGTGTGTGTGTCGGTGTGATCATACGATATGGTACTTGCATAAATTATTGATTATTGTGAATAATCTACATGCTTCTCTTTATTATATGTGATAAGGGATCAGTAGAATAATCTATTTTGAATTTAGAGAAATGGATTGCAAATAAGGAGGCTGATCAACCTTTTGAGTTCATGAGAGGCGAAGGAAGACCGACCTTCATGCTCTTTATCAAGTACGCCACCCCGAGATGGAATGGAAGATCGACCTTCCATGCTCGTGGGCTAGGGGGTGGAATGGAAGACCGGCCTTCCATGCCTTTGGGCTTGATCAAGGAGGATGACTGGCCTCCAAGGTGAACTGAGGGGTGGAAGGGTGACCCGCCTTCCATGCTCTCGCAGTACAAGGGTAACTAACTTTGTGACTGCGGTTTGCAAGCATTTCAATGAATTCCTAATAAGATTAATAATGGCAATCCACATTGGAATGGCTATTGCCTTAATTAGAATTTTATGTGACTAATGTACATGGATATCATGATGTTTACTAATGATTAGTAATATATATATATATATATATATATATATATCATGTCTTATGATTTAATGTCAATCTTTAGTGACTAATATTGTGTGCAAGACCTAAACCAAGATTTATCTTATAAGGACAATTTAATTGGTTATTTCACTATTTTTAAATATATCGCATTTCTTATTTAAATTGGAGTTGTGGTTTTAGGGCAAAATATAGAGCTATCCTAACAAGGGACATTACAATGGTATCAGAGCATTAATCCTGCCAGCCTGCGGGACAAACCTACTTTAACCACCAGCCAATTAGGGTTAACTATTCAGCCATCTTCTTAAGTAAATAAAAAATAAAGACAAATAGGCCAACATTGCATTTCTCTATGTGTGTGCCTTTCACATGTATGCTTCGTGTCTTACGTGTATTTATGTGTATGCTTCTTGTCTTATGTGTATTTATGTGTATGCTTCATGTCTTACATGTATTTATGTGTATGCTTCGTGGCTTATGTATATTTATGTGTTTGCTTCATGCCTGATGTGTTTTCAGCAAGTTTACTCCATGTGTGTTTATGATTACTTTATGCTTAAAATATTATGACAATGTCAAATCTATCTAGACTCTATAAGAGCTTTAGAATATTGCTATAAAATCTGTCAAATGCTTCTTGGGCTGAGAAACTTATTGTGGTGTAATAAAGAAAACAAAATTAGAAAGCACATGAGGACAGAGTAGGGCAAGTTTAACATTCTGAAAGGCATGGGAAAAGGGATATATATATATTTTCCAAATGAAAGAGAATCTATTCTTAGGATGAATAGGTTGATTGGTGGTAGTTAGGAGAGATATTTTGAATTTTACCCCCCTATCTCTTCTCATAGCAACCATGATTTAGAGAGATTCTAGAATTATGAAGTGATTATGAACATACAATATACACATAGAAAGCAAAAATGTAGAAAAAATGCTCTTCCATTAATAATAAAAGGGGGACTATATAGAAACAAGAGCAAGGCATAGAAATATATGTATGTGCTTATTATGACAGCTGTGAGGCTTATAACATGTGTTACAATAATTAAATTAGATAACTGCCCCTAAGGCCAAATGCTAAAATAATGCTATGAAACATATTTGAATAATTAAATAAAGAGTCAATTATAAAGATATATATCCTTCTGTAACAGTTTTAGATTTTAGTCTATCACCTGAAATTAGGCTCTGTAAGCTAGAAATGCAAGGTAGTTTAGATTCTATAATGACTCTGAACAATAACTTAGGTCTTGTTGTGTAGCCATCGGGGTTCCATGCAACATGGATGCTTTGAAGTAGCATGTTGTTGGTGCGTGGGGCATTGATGGTGTGAGCTAGTGAGAACTGATCAATCAATAGGTTGAGGGACAACTATCCATAGTAAGTATTCATTGAATGGATTGAAATGTGTGCAAAAGCAAATTGCTTATCCAATGAAGGAAAAGAAGGACAAGGATCTTTAGTACTCAATAGAAGGAAGGAACCATACACTGGCATGCAACTTGCTGTTGTATTTGCACAAGAATTTAGCATGGCTAGTTCATTGTCTTCCATGTCTGAGCTCGAATCATTTGTCCTTTCTTGAGAAATGATGGTCCCATTGCATCAATCTGCACTTGACAAAAGTGTTCCTGGAACTATTGCAGTGTGTACCACTTAGCTTGGTATTTTGGTTACAGGCTTGTTGGACATAGGGCCATTGATGGATTAAGCAAAGGAACAGGGGGCTTTAGTAGATATTGAATATCGGATGCACATCAAGATAAGATACAATGTCAAAGTACAAAGGCACTTTCATATGCTACCCAAAATGGTGTAAGGGCCATATATACATGGCTTAAGCTTTCATTGAGTACCTTTAAAGCTCTCCTGCTACTGAAACCATACCTTATCACAAATCTAGAAGTAAAATAGAGTGCACCATCCATCACAAAGCCCCTTGCACTTCTGTTGTTGGTATGCAAGGATTTGTTGTATTACAAGAGCTGAATAAATTTTCCCTTGTATTTTTTGGCCTGCATATCAGACTCAAAAATTGATGATGTGCAAAAGGTAATGTCAAAGAATACCGTTGGAAAGAACCACTGGCACTATAATTTGAGGTTTATGTTGTGAGATTTATCATAGGATATATTCATCAAGCTTCATTGAGGTAGGAGCGCATTGGTTCTAATAAAGAGTAAGATAAAAATGCACAATCAAATCCATAATACATTTGATCCATTCCACACTCACAACATTGGCGATGCTTGAATCAACCTTGTAACATTGATCTAGTGAACCTTGATATTTTGAGATCATTTTATCCAAAACTCTTCTTCTCCTAAGTCAACTTTCTTGATTAGAGTAGCTCTACATCCATGATTAAAGATCAAGGGCATCAATATTAGGCATAAATGAATTTGATACAAATCAAGTTACATCCAAATTGTTACATAAGTCTATTTTAAGTTACGTTGTGGGCCCATAACCCACAAATCCTAGGATCATTTTCACCTCTCAAACCTTGGGAATTTTTTTTTTGGATCTGATATTGTTTAAATGAATCGGGTGAAATAAAACAATACTTTCCCAAGATATGAAAATAATCTTAGTGTCAAACATGGGGATATGTCAAAAGAGGAGTGACAACCTCTAATTAATTTGGAAGTTGGACAAGAATTGGATATTAGTGTCAACCCATAAATTTAAGTCCTATGAAGTGTTTGTAGGTGATAATTGTTTGTCATGAATTCGAAGACTCTTGTAAATCTTTCATTTTATTGGACTTGATCAATCCAATAATTTTGTACTTGAGTATTATCTAGGAAATATATACTTAGAAGGTTATAACATGTCATTAATTATCTATGAGTTTATGACAAGGTGATATATGTTGAAAGACGTTTTGACTAGGTGTTACAAACACCCTATAAGCTATTTTGTATTACATCCTCATTAGAATCAAACTTGCCTCAAACTTTGTTTGAAGGATTATGTGAAATGAAATATACTTTATTTAAGGGAAATTGCACTTGTCCCCTTTTGATTGTGTAGGAAAAGAGGGAATAACCTGTAGTAAGGGACACCTAGATCCTTTTACTCAAATGTAAAATTGGCTTTGCACAAAGGAGTGGGATCTTTATGTAACATGCCCATTGTTCTACACGCTAACTTTCCTATGTTTTAACCTCAAGTAAATTGTTTAAGCATCTAACCATTATGACCAATAAAATTTTTCTTTTCAAATATAAAGATAGCATGCATATTTGAAATAAATATCTTTCCAAACTTTCCCTTGCATTATATCAAAGTATTACAACTTTCCAATGTATTGATTTCATAGTACATAATTTCATGATTACATTTCTCTTTTACAATTTTGCCATAGTAATGGATACAAAAACACATGCAAGGCTCCATTGAGTTTACTGGCAATAGATGTACGAATGGTCCAAGTGTTCTCCATCAAATCTTGGTCGCCTACTGATGAGGAGAAGCATCACTCAAGCGCTTTTCTGCCAACCTTGGACTAACTGCGGTCCCCCGCACATCTACCAAACTGATAGATGGCCCTACCCTTCGACGAAGAGATTGTTTTGGTAACCTCATAATAATATTGACCTTCCCTGAGCTTGGTGTCGTGTACTACATATCTAGATCTGTCACATAGTGGCTAGAACCTACACATATGACATTCCCTGCCTAGTATGTAAACTCGGATCACAGTGAACTGACAGTGTTAACAGTGACAACTTACACTATTTTGGCCAAAGTATTCATCACCCAGAATTTAGAGTGGATGTCATAAACTTCACCCACCTTCCTAGCTCGATTTGTATTGACCATTCATAACCTATGCATAGGCTACCCCCTTACGACATGGAGTAACCTTAATCCCAGGAATAACCTATAACCTCTACGTTTACCAAGACACTTCTACTAAGTAAATCAAAGTAGTTCTTTAACCCAACTTAAATAAACATCATCTATATAAGCTCTATCTTTAATATAATATGTAATGCTACTATATACACCCATTCCTTAATATGGAATAAATACATATACTCAATCAATAGAGATCCAAGACTAGGTACATCAAGAATCTTTACTTCTACATAAAGAAGAGAATAACCTTTACGTAATAAGCAATTAAACAAATTTCCCAAACAAGGCAAACGATGTCACTCAATCTTTTCAAATGCATAAAAAGTATAAAAGAGTAGAAATCAACATGCCTATTTATGCAATAGCTCCAAATTGACCAAACTGGATTCCTAGCTCAACCTTCCCAAAATCAACAAGCAATTCCCCAACTATCTCTCTTCTACTCACCAAAAACTTACTCTCAAAAACCTCTCACAAACTCTCAAAAGTCTTTCACAAACTCTCAAAAATCTCTCACAAACTCTCAAACTCAGAAAATCAGAATAACAACTACTCAAAAAATAAGCATCAAGTGTGCATAATGTGTCCTAATTGAGGGGGAAAACACCTCTATTTATACACAAATGTGAGCAACTGTAGGCTATTTATACACAAATGTGAGCAACTATAGGCTAGAAACAAGCTATCAAAGATGACACTTCCCAATCCAAAAGGTTCGATTCAACAAGAAGAAAAGGTGGAAGCTAAAAACATTGCACAGTAAACACATGCACAGCCAGATTTCATCATAGTGAATGAGTCGCTTATTCAAATGGATAACAAGAATAACAATCAGAGATGCAAGGATATTGTTTCTACAGGTCGACTTAATTTGGCTAGCTTCTCATTTGACCATTTCTCATATTTCAATTTGCTTCATATGTTGGAACTTGAATTGTAGATTATCTTTCTGATTGGTTCGCACTATTCATAAGTTGGTGCCACATTATACATTACGTGCCCTATTCCTTTGGTTCCTGTTTGGAAAAGACCAGGTCATAGTTTCCAGTACGTTGCATATCCACTTTGCCTTCAAGTTTTGACTTAGTCTTGGCAGATTTAACTCACACGTTGGTTTGCTTTGATTTCCTATGCTTTCTTCCAACTTTGCCTATGTTTTAAATCACTCAACATTTAAATACTTAAACATTGTTTATTGTTTATGCGTTGGCTTCAATGGTGCACAATTCCCTTTATTGCTGTGCCATATACTATATGTATATGCTATGCATTATACATAGTATATGCTATGCATTATACATAGTATATGCTGTTCAATATAAGTTATGTGCTTAATAACATTTCAGTGCTATTTAATATCTATATTTTTAATATATATATATATTATATAATATATACATAATGTAAGATGCATATATATATATATATATATATATATATCTCAACTTATAAGTTTATAAAATGCATTATTCAATATACGAATACACGTACACATTCTCATATTTCACATATTAATGCATGCGTATATATACGTATGTATATATATATGTATATTGTTAGTGTTTGGTAGCTTCAGGAGATATTTTCTCCTTAATTAAAGGCAAGTGGCCTACATATTGCAAATTATATTTTATATTTATATTTCTTGAATGAGGCCGACCCTTGTGAAGAGTTGCCTTGCTTGTGAAGAGTTACCTTACCTTGTATATAAAGAAGGCGATGCTCATTCTTACATCATCAATTATTATTATTCTCAAGACAAGTTCGCACTTCAAAGGAGATCGATTATTATCAAGGCATTCGCATTGCATCAAGGAGTTTGTTCTTCTACAACAAATTATCTTATCTCTTAGAGCAAATCGATATTGTGTATCTTGCATCTAAGAGAGGTGCTATTTCTTATTGCTTCAGATCGGCCTAGTGTGTGGCCAAGTTGTAAAGCAAATTTGCTGCTCATTCAATTCAATATATAAGTGATATATTGTGGCTAGGTTTTTCTCCCTCAAGAAGGAGGGTTTTCCCAGGATATATGCTGTGTTCTATTGTTCATGTGCTGTTGTATTTCTGTGTTTCGCTTTCTGGTAAATTTGATCCTAAAACTAACATGGTATCAGAGCGGGTTTAAGAAAAGATCCGATCGGATTTGGTTAAACAGAAATTCAGTCAAGAAGTAATGATTGAAGCCACAGGCCTGTTCGATGCACAAATAAATGCTCAATATGGTTGCAGTGGTGATGTATGGAGGAACGACTCCTGTGGTATTCGTTGATTCATTGATTAAGGTTGGCTTAACACTTCGTGGCATTTCTCCTATGCTGTATTCTCTTTGGTCGTGTGGAAGGAAGTCGTGATGATTTATTTTCACTCTTTTGATTACTTAAAATCTTTCATCGCATGAGTGTGGGTGCGTTGATTCATAATGTGATCTCAAGATTTAAATGGAGTCTTCAATCTTTGATAAACGGTCGATTCATATTCCCACTTTCCATGAGGCCGAGATCGAGTGAAGGTGGCGAAGATAAGACACAGCTACAGGTCCAGCTCATTGGTGTGCCAACATAAAGAGATAAGTATTTTATGCTTGTAACTTGAATGAATTTTATGTAGTTATTAATTCATGCAATAACATTGGAATAGTGAATCATGTATGCTTCTAGCATTGGTATTTCTCTTCGGGATAGCTTGATTCTATGAACTATTAGTAATCTCTCTAAAAATGCTTTCAGGATGGATCGAGGAGCAAACGGATGATGAGAGACTGCATTCAAGGGAGGAAGAGCTTGATGCATCCTATGGGGAAGTCACAAAGGCTGAAGAATGGAGACACAGCTTGTTGCCATGGGATTGAGTTGGTGGCACAAAACTGGAGACATCTCTCGAAGAGGAAGAACCTATTCAGATTGTCATTGTGATCAGTTTCTTCGAAGAGGAAGAACCTATTCAGATTGTCATTGCGATCAGTTTCTTCGAAGAGGAGGAATTAACATTTAGAGGGAGTTTGACAAACCACCAGAGGCAACCTTGGACGAGGAGGTCAGGAGGTTGATGCAAGTACTTGGAGCTTCAGAGGGAGTCATATCATCATGAAGATCTGTTGTAATGTATATTTCTCTGTGACAGAGAAGTATGAGGTGAAAGCCCTTGTTAGTGTATATTTCTCTGTGACGGAGAAGTATGAGGTGAAAGCCCTTGTTAGTGTATATTTCTCTGAGACGGAGAAATATGAGGTGCGAGCCCTTGTTCATCTCTGAGACTGAGATGAGAAGTCATGTTGAGAGACTCCATGATGACATCACGTTGAGAGACTCCGCGATGAACCCTTTGTACTTGTGTTTTTCCACATATGGGAGTAGCCATGGTGGACGTCATGTTGAGAGACTCCATGATGACATCACGTTGAGAGACTTCGTGATGGGCACTTGTATGTGTGTTTCTTTCCACACATGGGAGTAGCCATGGTGGACATCATGTTGAGAGACTTCATGACCACATCACGTTGAGAGACTTCGTGATGAACCTTTGTGCTTTCCACAAATGGGTGTAGCCATTGTGGGCGTCATGTTGAGAGACTCCATGACGTAGATATCTGGAAAATATCTCCCTAGTTAAGAGGGAGTGTTAGTGTTTGGTAGCTTCAGGAGATATTTTCTTCCTAATTAAAGGCATGCGGCCTACATATTGCAAATTATATTTTATATTTATATTTCTTGAATGAGGCCGACCCTTGTGAAGAGTCGCCTTGCTTGTGAAGAGGCACCTTACCTTGTATATAAAGAAGGCGATGCTCATTCTTACATCATCAATTATTATTATTCTCAAGACAAGTTCGCACTTCAAAGGAGATCAATTATTATCAAGGCATTTGCATTGCATCAAGGAGTTCATTCTTCTACAACAAATTATCTTATTTCTTAGAGCAAATCGATATTGTGTATATCTTGCATCTAAGAGAGGTGCTATTTCTTATTGCTTCAGATCGGCCTAGTGTGTGGCCAAGTTGTAAAGCAGATTTGCTGCTCATTCAATTCAATATATAAGTGATATATTGTGGCTGGTTTTTTCTCCCTCAAGGAGGGTTTTCTCAAGATATATGCTGTGTTCTATTGTTCATGTTCTGTTGTATTTCTGTGTTTCTGCTTTCTGTTAAATTTGATCCTAAAACTAACAGAATACACACACATTCTCATATTTCGCATATTAATGCATGCGTATATATTAACATACATATATCGATCAACATATATACACGAAGTGTATATATATATATGTCACCTTTGTTCGATCGATATTTCCATGCATATGGGTAATCCGTCCATGAGCATGTGTAGATACGTCTATCTACGTATAGCCATAGACGTATTTACTCATGTGTATGAGTTTATCGTTGACATATACATATATACATATATATATTCATTTTATGTATATATCCCATCAATTAAATATAAACACATAAAGAAGAACTCACACATTACAAAGAGACTCAACACTTTTAACCCCCAAGACAAAAACGTTCATAAATAAAACCACAAGCAAGACTAAAGGTAACTTACTATTTCTCAAGCTATTATCCTGACTCGACCAAACTAGAAGTGAGTGTGTGAAAGCTCAGTTTAGGTCTTATTAAAGGTTACCAGACCAAGTTCTTCTCCTGAGTGATACTTCCCCTCTCTTTCGGAGGCTTGATTCTATTCTTGCATCCAACTTAGTACATTGCAACTATAGTTAGCCAAAAACAATACATTCATTTGCGTCGTATATTTCACTATTAGAATCATTATATAACATCAAATTAAATCAAACATTTAATCATCATATTTCCAAAACACATAAAGCATAAATACACTCATTTAAATCATTTTCACCCAACTAGGTAAAAGTAAATAAGTAGTAACACAGTGGGGTGTAACGTATCCCCCCCCTTGTGAATCATTATCCCCGATAATTTTAAGTAGCAGACATAGACATAAACTATAAACTTTAACACATTAGAATTGTTTTTCAAGATCTTTCAAAAGCATGTTAAGACATGAGGAAACTTTTGCTTAATTTCAGCATAGTCTTCTCAAGTGGCAGAATCTTTTGCATACTGGTCCCAATGGACTTTGCATTGCAAAACCTCTCTGTTACGTAAGTGAAGTTTACATGTTCTGAGCACCTTGAGAGGCTCTATTGTTACCACTCCTGGGTCCTGTACCTGTAAAGCATTTTAATCAATAACATGGTTATCCCCTAGTATATACTTTTTAAGGTAGGAGACATGAAATACATTGTGCATCTTGGCAAGAGCTAGTGGCAACGCAATTCGATAGGCGACAAGGTTTACTTCCTCAAGAACCTCAAAAGTACCTACGTAGCGCGGAGCTAGTTTGGATGACTTTCCAAACTTGATGGAACTCTTATGAGATTTAAATCTCAACAACACCTTTTCCCCTACTGCAAAACTTCTGGGTACCTGCTTAGAATTTGCATAGCTTTTCTGCCTATCATTGGCTTCTACTAGCCTTTGCTTAATAATTACTACTTGCTCCTCCATTTTCAATAACATCTCTGGCCCAAGACTTGTCCTATCCTCTAGCTTATCCCAACTTATAGGAGTTCGACATTTTCTGCCATACAATGCTTTGAATGGAGCCATCTTGATTGCAGAATGATAAGAATTGTTGTATGCAAACTCAACCAATGGCAGGTAGTCTTCCCACTTGTATTGCTGATCCATGCAATTCATCCTTAGTAGATCTTCTAACACTTGGTTAACCCTTTCAGTTTGTACGTCTATCTCCGGATGATACATTGAACTTATGTTCAACTGAGTTCTAAGTGAGGAGAACAAGATGTCACGCAAGCATTCCTATTCAAAATGATTTTCTCAGGAATCCCATGCAATCTAAACACCTCTTGAATAAATTTCCGAGCTATGACAGGAGCTCCATTAGTTAAATTCCTCGGAATAAAATGCGCCACCTTAGTTATAGCTTATCCACCACCACTAGAATGGCATTGTGCTTATTCCTTGACATAGGTAAACCTTGCACAAAGTCCATGCTAATGACTTGACACTTACTTTCGGGAACATCATGCTGATACAAAAGACTTGCCGGGTGATGATGTTCTGCCTTTACCCTTTGACACTCTAAGCATCTTGCGACAAATCTTGCAGCATCCCCCTTCATTCCTTTCCATAAATATACAACTTTACATCCACTAACATCTTTGTCACACCAGTATGTCCAAAATATGGTGCATTGTGAACTTCTTTCCACACTAGATTCCTTAACTCTTCTGAATGAGGCACATAAATTCTCCCTTTAAACCTTAGTAATCCATTAGGTTCAAAGTGATATCCTTTGTACCTTGCATCTTGTGGATTATCTGTGAGTGCTTGCTTGACTTACTCATAAAATTCGTCACCCTTGGATTCTTGCAACACCTGTCCCTTAAAGTCGGTTTGAATTGTTACCATAGGGGAGATATACCTTCTATGACTTAGGGCATCGACAACCCAATTCTCTTTTCCCTTGATGTAGTTGATGTTGAAGTCATAGTCAGATATCAACTCCAAGCACCTCCTTTGTCGTGCATTTAGATTGGGTTGGGTAAATAAATACTTCAGACCGTGATGATCGGTCTTCAGTTTAAAAGGATTTCCCAATAGATAATGTCTCCACATCTGCAATGCATGGACAACAACTGCTAACTCTAAATCATGCGACGCATAATTTTGTTCATAGGGCTTCAATTTCCTAAATTCATAAGCTATGACTTGCCCTTCTTGCATCAAAACTCCTCCTAATCCTTCTCCCGATGCATCCGTGATGACAGTAAAGTTTCCTTCTAGATCAGGTACCTTCAAATTCAATATTGGTGCGGTAGTCAACTTTTCCTTGAGTAGGTCAAATGCTGCTTGACGTTTTTCCGACCACTCAAACTTCTTACCTTTCCTCTACAATGAAGTAATAGGAAAAATTATCTTAGAAAAGTTTGCAACAAACTTCTTGTAGTAACCAGCCAAACCCATAAAACTTCTAGCCTCTGGTACATTCTTGGGCATTGGCCACTCAAGCACCGCCTTTATCTTAGCTGGATCTATTGCAATCCCTTTAGCTGAAATTACGTGACCCAGGTATTGTACTTCTTTTTGAAAGAAGGTACACTTAGAGAGTTTTCCATATAGTTTGTGTTCTCTTAACCATTGGAGAACTGTCTCTAAATGTTTACAATGCTCCTCTTCATTCTTGGAATAGATTAAGATATCATACAAGAAAACTAATACAAACCTATCCAAGCAGTCTCTAAATACATTGTTCATTAGGTTCATGAATGCTGCAGGTGCATTCGTAAGTCCAAAGGGTAGGATTGTGAACTTGTAATGTTCATATCTTGTCTTGAAAGCAGTTTTGAAACTAGCTTTGTCTTTGATCCTCAGTTGATGATAACCGGATCACAGATCTATCTTTGAAAACATTGCCGCTCCTTGCATCTGATCGAAAAAATCATCAATATGTGGCAACAGGTACTTATTCTTTATCGTAGCTTTGTTAAGCATCCGATAATCTATACATAAATGCATAGTACCATCCTTCTTCACAAAGATCACTGGCACTCCCAAAGGTGAAACATTGGGTTTTATTAATCCCTTGGACAACAACTCCTCTAGCTGTGCCTTAAGCTCCATTAATTCTATTGTTGTCATCCTATAGGGTACTTTGGATACGGGTTCCGACCCTGACACTAGGTCGATGGAGAAATCAAATACTCTCTTGGGAGGCAATTTAGGTAGCTCTTTTGGAAAGACATCCACAAATTTCGTAAGATGGGATATTTCTCCATATCCGTTTCTCCAAATTCCACCACTTCTTCAGCTTCTTGAGAATCTTGAGGTTCACAATACATGATATCATCTTGAAGGATGACTTCCTTGAATTCTTCTAGTTTATCCATTTTAACTGTGAAGAGTTGGCAACCTTTCTTTTTCGCCCTATGCATTTGCACAACTTAAATTTGTCGCAATTTCACTTCTCTAGGTGTTCCTTGCGAAGATACTTGGTTACCTAGATCATCTAAGTATTCTACGGTTTTAGCATGGAAATCTACTTTAGCTCTATGCTTCCATAGCAAATTCATTCTTAAGATGACATCATAAGAACCTAAGGGAGCTATGTACAAGTTTACTTACGTTGAGAAACTTGGAAGTTCAACCCTTGCCTCAAATAAACATTGATTCACCGTTGCTCTTGCCTGGTTTGCATATTCTACAACGCAAGATTTTTAAAACCAACCTTCCTAGAAATTTGATTAACTACTCTAGGTGAAACAAAATTTTCTGTGGCTCTAGTATCAATAAGTATGGAAATTGGTAAGCCAAACAAAGTACCTGGAGTTTCCACTGGAGTGATCTGGTACTTTGCTTGTCGATTGTCCATTGCTGCATGGATCCTTTGCTGAAATGCAGCCCGTTGAGGAGGAAGTGAATTACCATGTGGTTGTGAAAAACATTGATTAGCAAAATGATCCCCACCACATGTAAAGCATCCCCTCAATGGTCCTCTCTTTTTTGTTGGCCTTTTAGAATTATCACCATTCCCTCCAGCTTTGTTATAATTACCGGTGTTACCGTTGTTGAAGTTGTTTCCTCAACGATCCTTCCTCGGCTCATTCCAATTATTGCGGGGTCCCTTGACCCCTTGCCTTTGAAATTCCTGCCCCTCATTAAACTTCTTGGGAGCTTGATTAAATTGAGGCCCACCGAACTTCTTTCGATTCCTCTCTCGGTAGTACGAGATGGCTTTGAGCTTTTGCTCTTGCTTGATTGCTTTCTCATATACTAGGTCCATAGTGGCCGAACCGTGTACATCCACCCATAATGAACTTCCTGGTACAAAATTGCTCATCTTTTTGGTACATACATACCTTAAGAGACGAGTGAACTTCTCCCAATATTCATTCATTGAAGAATCTCCTTGCTTAAGATTTTGGAAATTAATGAGCTTTTGATCGAAGAAGAGTTGGGGTAGCCACCTCTTTCGAAGAATCTCAACAAACTCATTCCAGGTCAGCTTTAAGGAATTGATTCCAAGTTGCATCTTCTTGTTCATCCACTAGTTAGAGGCTTCTCTTGTTAACTGGAAAGCTCCCCACACAACTTTAGTGACATCTGAATAGTTCCTTATTTCAAAGTACTTATCCATTTGAATTAACCAAGCCTCAACTTCTTCTCCGTTGGTGCTTCCTTTGATATTTGGAGGAGTAATCTTTCTCATATCCCTAGATAACTCAGTTGCCAATCGCTTTCTTTTGGTTCCCTCAAAATATGATTGTGACCTACCACTTTCTTGATCACTAGTTTTAGTATGATTTTGGGAATCCTCCCCTTCTTCCTCATTGTTGGGAGTTTCTTCTTCTTCATTGTGTGGGACTTCTTCCTCTCTTTTTTTTCCCCTCACTTCTTGTTCAAGGTTTCCTATCCTTGCTCTTGTTTCATCCATGATTGCCAAAAGACGGTCCAACTTAGCTTTGGCATTATTTGGACCTTGTCCAACTTCTTGATTCCTTCCAAGATTAGTTCTTTTCCTAACCATTGTTTCAAGTAAAAGTTATACCTGGAGGTTCATCTTTAATTAGATCCTATCATGGCTTACTTTACATATTGAAAACATTCCAAAAGAGCATAATATTTATACATAAGAAATTTCATTGAGGATCTCATACACAAGTTTTGATAAAAACATAACTTTTCATTTATTCCTAAGGATTTCAATATCCTTTCCTTTTACATAGAATGACTATTTAAATAGTCAAGAGGAGAGTATCCATTGGATTCACTTTCAGATACATAACTATGTGGGATGTAACCCTCTGATTTTTGCTCAACCCTATCCCAAAAAGGATAGTAACCCTCAGATTTATCTTCTTATACATAGTTTTGGGGAACATAACCCTCTGATTCACTACTAGAGGCCAAAACAATAACTTCAGCCATAGGTATAACTCGAGGGTCCCTAAATATCAACTATATTCCGAGGGCGTATCCCTGAAAAGTGGTAATGAGTCCGACTTGGCCGGAGAAACATATGGTAAGTAGTTGAAATTGGCATCATCCTTCTCTTCTCTTGACTAATTCGCGAAAGGGCGTGATTGATAGTCTCTGTATCGCTTAGCCAAATGGTGTTGTCGTGATTGGTTCCCTCAATGGTACGAACAAGAGCTCTTTTCTTCTTGGCCCGTAGGTAGCGCTCATTTCCGATCACTGACTTTCTTGCAGTTAACTTGAGATGCACCATACCGGCACAAGAATTTTTAAACATTAGATTCATAATGTTGGAGGGAACAACATAATGAGCACATAGGTTCTAGAGCTGAACTTGGTAGCTCTGATACCACGTGTAACATGCCCATTGTTCTACACAGTAACTTTCCTATGTTTTAACCTCAAGTAAATTGTTTAAACATCTAACCATTATGAGCAACAAATTTTTTCTTTTCAAATATAAAGATAGCATGCACATTTGAAATAAATATCTTTCCAAACATTCCCATTGCATTAGATCAAAGTATTACAACTTTCCAATGTATTGATTTCATAGTACATAATTTCATGATAGAATTTCTCTTTTACAATTTTTTTATAGTAATGGATACAAAAACACATACAAGGCTCCATTGAGCTTACTGGCAATAGATGTACGAATGGTCCAGGTGTCTTCCATCAAATCTTGGTCGCCTACTGATGAGGAGAAGCATCACTCAAGCTCTTTTCTACCAACTTTGGACTAACTGCGGTCCCCCGCACATCTACTAAACTAATAGATGACTCTACCCTTAGACGAAGAGATTGGTTTGGTAACCTCATAATAATATTGACCTTCCCTGAGCTTGGTGTTGTGTCCTACATATCTACATCTATCACATAGTGGCTACAACCTACACACATGACATTCCCTGCCTAGTATGTAAACCCGGATCACAGTGAACTGATAGTGTAAATAGTGGCAACTTACACTACTTTGGCCAAAGTATTCATCACCCAAAATTTAGAGTGGAGGTCATAAACTTCACCCACCTTCCTAGCATGATTTGTATTGACCATTCATAACCTATGCATAGGCTATCCCCTTACGGCATGGAGAAATCCTAACCCCAGGAATAACCTATAACCTCTATGTTTACCAAGACACTTCTACTAAGTAAATCAAAGTAGTTCTATAACCCAACTTAAATAAACATCTATATAAGCTCTATCTTTAATATAGTATATAATGCTACTATATACACCCATTCTTTAATATGGAATAAATACATACACTCAATCAATAGAGATCCTAGAC
The DNA here is from genome assembly GCA_007258455.2 of Sequoia sempervirens. Classification (NCBI taxonomy): domain Eukaryota; kingdom Viridiplantae; phylum Streptophyta; class Pinopsida; order Cupressales; family Cupressaceae; genus Sequoia; species Sequoia sempervirens. The sequence continues at coordinate 39,042 of VDFB02351904.1, forward strand.
TAGGTACATCAAGAATCTTTACTTCTACATAAAGAAGAGAATAACCTTTCCCTAATAAGCAATTAAACAAATTTCCCAAACAAGGCAAACAATGCCACACAATCTTTTCAAATGCATAAAAAGTATAAAAGAGTAGAAATCACCATGCTTGTTTATGCAATAGCTCCAATTGACCAAACTGGATTCCTAGCTCAGCCTTCCCAATCAACAAGCAATTCCCCAACTATCTCTTTTCCACTCACCAAAAACTTACTCTCAAAAACCTCTCACAAACTCTCAAAAATCTCTCACAAACTCTCAAACTCAGAAAATCATAATAACAACTTAGAAAATAAGCATCAAGTGTGCATAATGCGTCCTAATTGAGGGAGAAAGGACCTCTATTTATACACAAATGTGAGCAACTGTAGGCTAGAAACAAGCTATCAAAGATGACTGTTCTCAATCCAAAAGGTTCGATTCAGCAAGAAGAAGAAAAGGTGGTAGCTAAAAACATTGCACAGTAAACACATGCACAGCCAAATTTCATCATGGTGAATTGTTGTGACCTTTTCACACATCACCCCATTCAAAATGGGGACCCCCTAATTTTTGCTCCATTCCTGGTCTTTTGGCTTTGGTTTTTGTCTCTCTCTCTCTCTCTTTCTCTTTTCTGATGTCTTCCTTTCCGGGGATGTGTCCGTCAATGGATTTTAATGTGAAATTTGGCCAAGTTTGAGAATTAGGGTTTGCGTTTCTTTGGTCAATTTGAGGTCAAATGAGGTGAATAAATTGAAATCTGAGACTAACATTGATGTCAATATGCTTCCAGCAAGTTTCCACCGAAATTTCATCAGATTCTGACTACTTACTATTTTTAGTAAGTGTATAATTTCGGGTATTCTCTCAACATTCTTGAAGTTTCGACAATCACACTGCATCCAGAGCACATCAGGTTGCTCACTGGCAAAATTTGAGCTGAAACGAACAACTTACTATTTTTAGCAGTTCAGCTTCTGAAGCGAATTTCAAGGTCTTTATGTAGAGTTTTTCTTTGCATGTTTGGAGATTCCTTCTGGGTTTTCAGAGACCTTCGCAATGGTGTAACATGCAAAGTGAGATAATGACTTTCAGTGTTTAGCCTTCGGAGGCTAATTTTAGGGTTTGCATGTCAGGGTTTTCTTTGCATGTCTGCATATTCCTTATGGGTTTTTCGAGAGCTTCGCAGTGATGTGACATGCAAATGGAGATAATCACTTATTCAGGAACTTACTATTTTTAGTAAATGCACTCTGGCAGCCGCCTCCCAGCACTTCAGAGTCACAAACGGATCGCAATGCAACAAAAACGAGGACAAACGAAGGTCATTTGATATGCATGCAAGTCAGATTAGGGTTTCCAGCTTCGGGACCCAAAAAGAGGGGTAAAAAGTTAGAATTTCCAAAAACCGGTGTATCCCACTGCATTCAGCATCTTTCAAGCTATCCACTAGTAAAATTTGAAGGCAAACGAAACACTTACTATTTATAGTAAGTTATTTTAGAAACTGGCTAAAAATAGTAAATCAACGTCGGGTGCCGGTGTCAACGGGCAGGTCATGTGGTGAGGAGCACGTCATTTGAATTTCAAGTCAATCGGAGTTGTGGTCTCAGAAACAAGCAGTTACTATAAATAGTAGGACACAGAGAAGCTGGCAGAAGAAAAGAAAAATCCTAAGGCATGAGTCTCGTCCTGCAGGTACCCCAAAATGCACCCTCCTCACAGGCATGAGATGAAATTTTTTCTAAGTTCGAGTTTCATCCTGCAGGACCTAGGAAATGCGCCCATCTTCAGCTGGAAGTCAAGAAAAATGTTTAAGTGTTGGTAAAATCCTCCTTCACCTTCAAAATGCGCCCAAGGAGAAATAAGATGATGGAAAATATTCTAAGTCATTGTTAAATCCTCTTGCCACCTCCAAATGCGCCATGCTTGATCAAGGTGTTGAAAAATTTCTAAGTGTTGAGGTTTCATCCTCCTCATATGCTAAAATGCGCCCACTTTAAGGAGGTTGATAGAAAAATATACTAAGGCATAAGTTCATCCTTCACCACCTCTCATTTGCGCCCTCACAAAGCAAGGTGTTTGAAAATTTTTCTAAGTATCAAAAACATCCTCCACACCATGGCAAATGCGCCCATTCCTCTCTCCCTCTTGAAAAAATTTCTAAGTATCAAAAACATCCTCCACACCATGGCAAATGCGCCCATTCCTCTCTCCCTCTCAAATGCGCCCATGTCACTTCTAGCAAAGTCAAAGGTCAAAGATGTTAATCCTTTACCCTATGCTGAATGTGCCCAAGTTTCAAAGGTGGTCAAAGATGTTAGAAATTTCATCCTTCATGACATGTGATATGCGCCCATCCCTCTACACAAGCAAAATGCATCCATGTTTCAAAACATGCTAGGAGAAAGTCAAAGTCAAGTGTGTTATCCTTTTCATATGCCAAAATGCGCCATGCTAGCTAGGAAGTGATTGAAGTATGTTGACTTTCCTCTCTCCATGTTAAATGCGCCAAGCAAGGAGTAAGTGTGGAGTGAAAAGTGGTAAACAAGGTGATGGAAAATTGAAGAGTGGAAATGGCCATGGCGTTGGAATATGAAGTATCCTCTTCTAAGTGCTAAATGCGCCCATATCAAGGCATGAGTCAACAAGTCAAAGGCGTTGAAGGTAAAGGGGGAGATAAATAGTGCTAGGCGTTGGGAATATTAAGCCTATGGGGTGAAGTGAATAAAACATGTTGGGTGTTGAAATTAAATATCCTCCATGATATGTGTGCTTTCAAGGCAAATTTTCTAAGTGAGTTTTAAAAAAAAAAATTTCTCACCACTGGCTGAGTGATTGAGATAAAATTTTTCTAAGGCAAAATCCAAAATGTGCGAAGTGATTTAAAAATCTTTCTAAGGCACAAAATTTTTCTTCCTTAGGAAAAACGTCCAAGTCTGGTGAAGTGATGAAATTTCCTAAGACATGAACAAAATTGTCGGAGATGAAGTCAGATGATGCCAGCTGCACAGGGTCAATAAAAAAATTTCAAGTTAGAGCAACAAGAAATGTTCACAGATGTGAAGAATGGGATTAAAATTGTTGAAAATTATTTTTCTAAGGTTCAAAATTCAAAAAATTAAATGAACCCTTTCGTTGTATACCCATGAATTCGATGTGTTATGAGAAAATTTTCCTTCTAGGTATTGAAGATTGTCGACAAGATGGATTTTAGTGTCTTCTGCACTTCGCCAAGGCTTTCAGGATGGAGATTTTGATCGGCACTTGAAATAATGATTTTTTCCTAAAGGAAATTTAAATTTTTTAAGGCAAAATGGATAAAACGTGTTTTCAAAAGGAAAAATGCTTCAAATGATGAATTTGAAATTGACTGCCTAGGTGAATTTGCTCAAATTCTTCGTGATGATAATCTTCTTGAGCCAGAGTTGAATAAAATCAAAGTCGTCAACGACCCAGCTGATGAAATGAATTATGATACGCCCTTGAGGAAGATGAAATTTGTCTAAGGCATGAAGAATGTGAAGCTAAAGTGAAACTCCAATATTAGGATGAAGACGTCAAGATGGCATGCAAATGTTGAAAAGCTATGAAGAAAGAAGGGTTTCCTAGAAGAGAAATGTTTCGGAGATCGCTCAAACCTCAAAGATCGGAGCATGAAAATCAGGTAAGTAAAGTGAATTTATATTATGAAGTGTTCTGATGCTCTTCTCCTTGTCTGTTTTGTAGGAGGAACGTCGGGACTAAACAGTGGTGACTTGGGGAGATGAAGCGAATACTTGGAGAAAGTGGCTAAGTGTTGAGACTTAGTATGTGTCCAGCTCAAGTGACAAAAAGGAAATGTTTTCAAAGCTCAGGATGGAGAGAAGAAGGTCGTCCTCAAGTACTTCTAAGTTGAAGAACAACATCAAGAAGAAAATCATTGTCGAGCAGAAGAATAAGGTTGCAGTCTTGGAATTTCAAAATGAGAACGTGCATGCCATGCCAGGAGTTGAAGCTGTTTGATCAAGTCTGCAGTCCACGAAGTTGAAACAATGTGAACACATTTCAAAACAGGAATCTTCTAGAAGGATGGTGGCCATTAATTGCTCATTTATTGCCCCACTCCTCTTTGTGGCGGTTTTTAGGGTGAATCTTGTTTAGGGCTGAGGTGGCACGATCTGGGCCATCCAGTCGATTGTAATTTGAGCCGTCCGTTGGACTTGGCCATCTATAAAAGGGGGAGTCCCCCTCATTTGTAATTCATTAGATAAACATTTGATTGGAGACTAGAGAGTAGAGCTTAGCATAGCGTAGTTTGAAGAAGAAGGAAAGTTTTCCTTTGAAAACTTTGTAAGAGATTGTTGTGAAAACTATTGTAATAAAAGATCTTTCATTGAATGGTGAATTCATCTTTGTTATAAGTAGCTAGCAAGATTTCTTCATCCCTTTGACTTCAAGTAGTGTAAAGTAGAGTAGTTTTCATTTTCATGCAAGTACTTAGTAATTGTGGAATGTGGTGCTCGATTTGAACAAGACTTCACTTATCCATACCACTAGCGGGCTCGCTGACGGTGGGTTCGCCCTGCGTGGTCAACTGGATTACTTTTCAAACTTAATTTCGATTATGATTCACATGTTTATATGCATCGTCTTGATGGTATTTGCATGTTGAGTTATAATCTGAACATCTTTCGCTACTCCTCTGAAGATTGCACCGGCTTTGTGGAAGCTGTCCGAAGTGAGGCAAAGCAAGGCTCGGTTGAAGTCTGTGACAATTGATCGCCATGTCCCACGCCTTAGAGTAGATTAGAACCTTCTTATCCCTACACATTTAATTTTAGTTCATTTATGGTTAGTATTAGGAAACTTGTGCTTACCTGCCAAATCATCCAAACCACGTGAAGCCCTTAATCCGCTGTCTGCTGTCAACTGCCGAACAATTGTGTAAGTCTCCTTGAAATACCAGCAAAACACATCGAGCCAACTGAGGGTATTCTATTGCATGAAGGAACCTTGGAGTTAAATGCATGATCTATCTCGCAATCTTAGCATGCAGGAAACTTTGTTCAAGAGAGAATAGGGTAGCCGTTGGCGACTTTATTCTGCGTTGGTGCGGTCACGAAAGACACATCAACATGAATGAGTTGCTTATTCAAATGGATAGCAAGAATAACAATCAGAAATGCAAGGTTATTGTTTCTATAGGTCGACCTAATTTGGCCAGCTTCTCATTTGACCTTTTTTCATATTTCAATTTGCTTCATATGCTGGAACTTGAATTGCAGATTAGACTTCTAATTGGTTCGCACTATTCAGAAGTTGGCGCCACATTATACATTATGTGCCCTATTCCTTTGGTTGCTGTTTGGAAAAGACTAGGTCAAAGTTTCTTGTATGTTGCATATCCACTTTGCCTTCAAGTTTTGACTTAGTCTTTGCAAATTTAACTCACATGTTAGTTTGCTTTGATTTCCTGCGCTTTATTCCAGCGCTGCCTATGTTTTAAATCACACATTTAAATACTTTAAACATTGTTTATTGTTTATGCGCTGCCTTCAATGGTGCACAATTCCCTTTATTGCTGCGCCATATACTATATCTATATGCTGCACATTATACATAGTATATGCTGTTCAATATATGTTATGTGCTTAATAAAATTTCAATGCTATTTAATATCATTAGCATATATTTAATATATATATTTATATATTATATATAATATATATATATAAATATATATTATATCTATATACATAATGTAAGATGCATATATGTATATATATATATATATCTCAACTTATAAGTTTATAAAATGCATTATTCAATATACAAACACATACACATATTCTCATATTTCGCATATTAATGCATGCGTATATATACGCTGTATATATATATTAATATACTAGTATGGACGTTTACTTTTTGTCAATACATACACACACATATATATATATACTATATATATATATATATCATGCCTTGATATTTAAACACATATATTCACAGTCATATTGATTGACATATTTAAACGAAGTGTATATATATGTCACGTTTCTCCGATCGATATTCCCATGCATATGGGTAAATCGTCCATGAGAATGCGTAGATACATCTATCTACGTATAGTCATGCATGTATTTATTCATGTGTATGAGTTTATCGTTGACACATACATATATACATATATATACATTTTATGTATATATCCCATCGATTAAATATAAACACATAAAGAAAAACTCACACATCACAAAGAGACTCAACACTTTTAACCCTCAAGATAAAAACGTTCATAAATAAAATCACAAGCAAGACTAAAGGTAACTTACTATTTCCCAAGCTATTATCTCGACTCGACCAAACTAGAAGCAAGTGTGTGAAAGCTCAGTTTAGGTCTTATTAAAGATTACCAGACCAAGTTCTTCTCTTGAGTGATACTTCCCCTCTCTTCCGAAGGCTTGATTCTATTCTTGCATCCAACTTAGTACATTGCAACAGTAGTTAGCCAAAAATGATACATTCATTTGCATCATATATATCATGTTAGAATTATATGAAAGGATTATGTGCACAGGAAATAAATCAAAAATCAGACAAAATAACACAGCATATACCCTGGGAAAACCCTCCTCTTGAGGGAGAAAAACCCAGCAACAAAGATCTCTCTTATATTTGATGCAACAGTGGCAATTTTACAATTACAATAAGGTCCAACACAAGACCGATATGCAGTGTCTTGCAATAAAGAATGACAGATAACAAGCTCTAGATCACACCTGGCAGTATTAGAATACAGATCCAATAATGATCACTTAGCACTGAAGGTCTTCAACTCTCAGACTTTAAGCACTCTTGTCAGAAACCAAAAGCTATGGCTTCGCTCTGGCATATAGTCTCCCTTTGATCTGATCATATATATTCGCATCTCATGATGTTGCGGATCTGGTAAATTCGCACTTGAATGGAGTCATCAAACTGATTGAACTGACCTCCTGCTTTAATATATTCGCACTGTATAATGCAAAGCTGAAGGGAATTAACTGAACTCTTCTTTTTATGGTCAATGGACGAAACAAGGAGAATATATATATACAAGTGAATGATGGAGACGCGTGCTTTAAAATCCTTCAAGTCGGCCTTAATAGATTTCAAATATCCTTTTTCATGAAGGTCGGCCTCAAATGAATATTAATTATCTTCTAATAAAAGATAAACATCGAATTCTTTTATGTCGGCCCATAAGATGAAGTGAGAATAAAACAATAGATATAAATTGTATAGCCAAAGGCTATCATCCAATTTATGATTCACGAAGGGGTTGAGCTGGAAGGAGCTACCTAAGCTGCTATATCATTAACACTCCCTCTCAGCTAGGGAGAGAACTTCCAGCTGCATAAAATGAACCATCTCCATATGAGGTTCATCTGTCACCGTTGCCTGCAATCAGATATAAAGAGAGGAATATCACCTCAATATGATATCAATCATCACATGGTTAAGTACTAGTGTTCATCACTTGTGTGATGCTGTCACCTCAATGTGACTTTCACCATGGCTCTCCCAGAGGGTGAAACACAAGTACAAGAAGATCATCACGGACTCTCTCTCGTGATGTTGTCATGGAGTCACTCACATGACATCCACCATGACTCAGCTCAGAGGGTGGAAATGAGGGCTTTCACCTCAAGTTCTTCCATCACAGAAGAAAGTGCAATAGTAAGTACAAGTGTTCATCACTTGCGTGATGTTGTCACCTCAATGTGACTTTCACCATGGCTCTCCCAGAGGGTGAAACACAAGTACAACATATGTCATGGAGTCGCACACATGACATCCACTCATGACTCTCTCAGAGGGTGGAAAACAAGGGCTTTACCCCAAATTCTTCCGTCATTTAAGAAAATAACAAGGATTTCACCGAATCCCTCTCACAGAGAAGAACCCATTACAAGGCTCATCGGAGACGACTCATCAGCCAAGGCTGATTCTCCAAATTTGCTACCAAGCTTGTCTCGAAGTACACGTAATTCGGCGAATATCTCGCCCGCTTCATAAGTAATGTACTAACCGTATAAATTTTCGCTAGCATCTATATCTTTTGATAGTAGTGGCACTTGATCTCAACATGCTTGGTTCTCGCTATGAAACACAGATTGACAGAAAAGCTTCTGCCACTCGATGAAGAAGGACAATGGTAGGTTCCATTGATTGTCCAAAGGTAAGGGCTTTTACGGCTTACATCGCTTCCTCGAAGGCGTAAGCTGCAATATACTACCACTGCACTTCAATGCTAAGACCGCCGCAGACCAGAAATCATGGCGTAATCCCAAACTAAAGCAATGAGGTGCTTCTTCCATCTGTGACACAACTCGCCTAATCGGGACCAAGAAACCAAGTAACTCCAAGTTCGCATTTGAAGTATACTGCAGCCCACCAGGTTAATGCAAGTATTCGTGATGTTTTGTCCACCAACCCCCATCTGGCGATCCAATTAGTCACAACTAGGATCCACCAAATCTGAACTACGTTCTCCTTCAATTTATGAAGATTGGTTTCCATGGGAGTAGACATGGATTTGCAATCCATCATGCCAAATCTCTTAAGTATGTCAATGGTGTACTTCCCTTGATTTAGAATCATACCATCTGAGTTCTGCCAGACTTCTAAACCAAGGAAGTAATGCATGAGCCCAAGGTCCTTCATCTCAAATTCAGAAGTTAAATCCTTCTTACATTCAAGAATCAGGTGATCTTCTCCAGTGAGGATTAGATCATCAACATATAAGACCAAAATTAATGCATCACCATTGATTACCTTGAAGTAGAGATTTGAATCAGCATCGTTCTTCAAGAAACCCAAGCTTGATAGATACTGATCAATCCTTTCATACCATGCACGAGGAGCCTGCTTAAGACCATACAAGGCCTTCTTCAGCTTGCAAACATGAGACTCCTTCCCATGAATCTCAAATCCATCAGGTTGCTCTATGTAAACTTCTTCCTCAATCACTCCATTGAGAAAGGCTGCCTTCACATCCATCCGGTGAATCTTCCATCCTTCTAGATGCATAAATAGCAATGATGGTTTCCTACCAAAGTGTAGCGAGCAACAGGAGCAAAGTCTCATCATAATTCTCTTTCTCGGTGAAACCCTAATTTGCCACAAATCTTAGCCTTGTACTTCTCAATGCTTCCATTCCATGCTTAATCTTGAATAGCTATTTAGGAAGAGGCCACTGGCCATACTTGCCTCGGTCTAGGAACGATATCCCAAACATCGTTCTTGAGAATTGACTGATACTCCTCTGACATAGCATCTCTCCAGACTTGAAGACTGGATGCTTCCTCAAAACAGGAAGGCTCGGATTCTATAAACTGACTCATTAAGGCAACATAACTTGAGAACTTATGTGGCCTTTTGCTTTTCCTCGAATAAAGTTCTAGGAGCTGCAAAGCTGCCTCTTGCATAGTGCTTATCAGCCCATAGAGGTCTCTTCCTCCCATTAACTATGTCAGATTCCATCAAGAGGGGTTCCAAGGGTTCAACTGGATCAAGATCTTCCTTTGGTTCCATTGTCTCCCTCTGAATCTCAGGAGTATGGTCAACTTCCATGTCCTGAGGAGACTCTTCATTATCAATCTCCATATGAATCCCTCTGGATCTCCTGAATGCAACATCTTCCTCGAATGTGACATCCCTACTGATTTCTATCAACTTTTGACCTGGAATGTAAATTCTGTAAGCTTTTGATGTCTCACTGTAGCCCACAAATATTCCCTTCTTGCCAGAAGGCTCCAGCTTGGTTCTCTTTTCTTTGGGAACATGAACATAGACATGACAACCAAGATCCTCAAGTGATCGGGACGCTTCTTCCCCTCGGTGAAAGGCTTCTTCCTCGAGTCATATTCTCCAAGATCTTTTTTTATGAGGACTTCGCTCTCGAATGATATATCGCTGTCCCCGAAGCTTCTCAGCCTATAGAAGTTTCTGTAAAATCTTGATCATGGATCATGGCCTTGCTGTTTCCACAATTTGTCCCGTTTCTTCCTTTCACACCATTTCGAGGATTATAGGGAACACAGCTCTTTAACTGGCATAAAAGTTTCTCAAAACTACTAGAGGTGTATTCTCCACCATTGTCGATTTGAGGACTCCACCGCTTAATGTAAAGATTTTCACTTTCAAAGCTTTGGAACTTTTAAACCTTATTCACTGCATTCTTTAGATTTCAAAAAATAAATCCAAGTTTTCCTAGAGTGATCATCAATAAAAAGAACATAATACAAAAAACCACTCGAAGAAGGAACAGACATAGGACCACATAAATCAGAATGAATTAGGTCTAAAATACACTTAGATCTATTTTCTCTACTATGAAAGGGGCCTTTTATATTCTTACCTAATGCGCAGCCCTTGCATGTACCTTCGTGCTCCTGGTTGAATTTAGGAAGGCCCGTCACCATCTTCTCCATAATGGGTAGGACTCGGAAGTGTAAGTGAGCCAATCTCCAATGCCAAAGATCACAATGACTGGAAGAGTCATGAACCAATGCTTGAAGAGGATGTGAGCAAACCTTGTAGAGGTTATCATGTCTAACTCCAATTACTTGAGCATCCTTGAAATTAGAGTTCTGCATCCACACTAGAACTTTGCCTTTGGAGAAGGCAACTTGATATCCTTTATCTTCCAAAGCTGAAATAGAAATAAGATTACGCCTGATTCCGGGAACATAAAGAACATTACCCAATTGAAACGATATGCCGGAATCCAAGTGAAGTGTGGAGGTCCCAATTCCTTTTACGGAGTAGCTGGCATCATCTCCAATGATGACTTGTTCAGAAGATTCCTTTTCCACCAAACTCGATAAGTGCTCCTTGAATCCGTTTATGTGATGGGAGGCACCACTGTCGATTATCCAGGTGTTGGAGTTGGAAGGTATACAGCTTGATAATGCTGAATGAGACATGAATTCACTTGAACCCTCAACCTTCAAATCATACACCATCTTGACAAACTGAACAAATGAGATAATCTGAGTGCAATAATCTGATCACGATCCTCAAACCCGCTCTGATACCATGTTAGAATTATATGAACAGATTATGTGCATAGGAAATAAATAAAAAATCAGACAAAATAACACAGCATATACCCTGGGAAAACCCTCCTCTTGAGGGAGAAAAACCCAGCAACAAAGATCTCTCTTATATTTGATGCAACAGTGGCAATTTTACAATTACAATAAGGTCCAACACAAGACCGATATGCAGTGTCTTGCAATAAAGAATGACAGATAACAAGCTCTAGATCACACCTGGCAGTATTAGAATCCAATAATGATCACTTAGCACTAAAGGTCTTCAACTCTCAGACTTTAAGCACTCTTGTCAGAAACCAAAAGCTATGGCTTCGCTCTGGCATATAGTCTCCCTTTGATCTGATCATATATATTCGCATCTCGTGATGTTGCGGATCTGGTAAATTCGCACTTGAATGGAGTCATCGAACTGATTGAACTGACCTCCTGCTTTAATATATTCGCACTGTATAATGCAAAGCTGAAGGGAATTAACTGAACTCTTCTTTTTATGGTCAATGGATGAAACAAGGAGAATATATATATACAAGTGAATGATGGAGACGCGTGCTTCAAGATCCTTCAAGTCGGCCTTAATAGATTTCGAATATCCTTTTTCATGAAGGTTGGCCTCAAATGAATATTAATTATCTTCTAATAAAAGATAAACATCGAATTCTTTTATGTCGGCCCATAAGATGAAGTGAGAATAAAACAATAGATATAAATTGTATAGCCAAAGGCTATCATCCAATTTATGATTCACGAAGGGGCTGAGCTGGAAGGAGCTACCTAAGCTGCTAGATCATTAACATATCACAATCAAAATCATTACATAACATCAAATTAAATCAAACATTTAATCATCATATTTCCAAAACACATAAAGCATAAATACACTTATTTAAAGCATTTTCACCCAACTAGGTAAAAGTGAATAAGTAGTAACACAACGGGGTGTAATACTTGATATTCACAATGCTCCCATAATCCATCATGATGAAGGATGCAACATTTTTCTACCATTTTGGATTGCAACAAGGGCAATCAAGAGCTTATATTCATTGCTTCGAACCCTTGTGGTAATGAAATGAGAGAAAACTTGTCTTAAATTATGAACCTTGTCAACCCTTGGTTTTGTTATTGAGAGTTATTAGGCAATGCCAATACATAAGCCCGAAGAATACAGGACAATAAATTGTCCTCACACATTAGATGATGTTATCAACCTTATGATATTAAAAGAACTATATTGGCAACAACTCTTTAGGGACATCCTTGTAGTATAGAGTTGGACATAACCAAGACAATCACCACGAGCTGTAGAGTTTTCAATTCCTTTTGCTAAAGGACAAGCAATATTGGGAAGGGCGGACTGTCATGACCCAACCATAAACCACAAACCCCCTGATCACATCTTGCACAGAGATTAAAAATAATCACTGACCAAGGAGACTTAAAAAGGAAGTAATGCAGCAATTCTATATTTCTTTAAGACAGTGCTTGCTTTAATTAAACTGAAGGCAACACTTGGATTAGGGAGGGGATTCCATGAGAATTAATTAAGGAAGGTAAGACAGCGATTCCACAAGGAATTCAATAATTAGTAATTAATAGTGTTTAAGGCAGCTATTGGGAAGAAAATTAAATAACATTAAGTTGGAACAAAAAGACATAAACTTTGGAAAGGAGATGTCTATTCCAAAGGGTGCATCCTTTCATGAAGATATGAGGATATATAAGGAAGGTCAAATCATTTGTAAAAAGCATAAATTGGATAAAAATTAAAAAGGAAGCAGATTGGAAAATAAAAGTGAATTAGAAATCAGAATATGAGATCTATTTGAATAAATATTATTAGCAAGAATAGTATTGGAAAGTAAGTTAAATATAATTAAGAAATAACTGTATATATACGGGGGTGTGTGTGTGTGGTCATGCAATATGGTACTTGCAGAAATTATTGATTTCTGTGAATAATCTACATGCTTCTCTTTATTATATGTGAGGAGGGATTCGTAGAATAATCTATTTTGAATTTAGAGAAATGGATTGCAAATAGGGAGGTCTATCAACCTTCTGGGATCACGAGAGGTGAAGGAAGACCAACCTTCTTGCTCCTATCAAGTATGCCACCCAGAGATGGAATGGAAGACTGGCCTTCCATGCTTGTGGGCCAGGAGGTGGAATGGAAGATTGGCCTTCCATGCCGTTGGGCTTGATCGAGGAGGACGACCAGCCTCCAAGGTGAATTGAGGGGTGGAAGGGTGAACCACCTTCCATGCTCTCACAGTACAAGGGTGACCAACCTTGAGATTGCGGTTAGCAAGCATTTCAACGGATTCTAATAAGATTATTATGGGAGTCCACATTGGAATGGCTATTGCTCAATTAGAATTTTATGTGACTAATGTAAATGGATATCATGATGTTTACTAATGATTAGTAATATATATATATTATCATGGCTTATGATATAATGTCAATCTTTAGTGACTAATATTGTGTGCAGGACCTAAACCAAGCAAGATTTATCTTATACGGACAATTTAATTGGTAATTTCATTATTCTTAAATATATCACCTCTTATTTAAATTGGAATTGTGGTTTTAGGGAAAAATGTAGAGATATCCCAACAGGGGACATAACAAACATTCTTGTCACAAAAAGTAGATCGATGAGTTAAAACATCTTCTTAAAAAGAATAACATTAATTTGCATTCTTCTGTTACTCAACAATCCTCTACTCCTTCCAAATCAGGTAAAGGGAAAGCAACTACACTTATTGCTATTGCTGATTCTTTACAGCAGTGGATTCTTGACTCAGATGTATCACATCACATGGGTTCTATTAAAGAACAATTTTCTTTGTTGGAGTCTTGTTCTATACCCCACATTCTCATTGGGGGTGATTCTCCAGTAAATGTAATTGGGAAGGGTTTAGTTGATGCTAGTAATGGTACATTTAAGGATGCCTCTGTGTGCCTAATCTATCAACAAACCTTCTCTTTGTCTACCAGATCACTTAGAATGGCAGAAAAGTCGAATTCACTCCAGATTTTGTCAATATTAGTATGGACTCTTTGCAATTGGTAAAGCTGATCATGAGTCTCGCTTGTATGCTTTCTCTCACTTTGTACCTGATGCACATTCCATTGCACTGCTCACCCATTCAGATTTTGTGAGCAAACTATGGCATGAGTGGTTTGGCCATCTCAACTATTGCTATCTTCAACAACTTAGCAAACAGGATATGGTCACATGTCTTCCTCATATCAAATTTTCTGCTGGTGTTTGTTCGGGTTGTTCCTGGGGAAAACATCCAGAGGAAAAGTTCAATAAAGGAAAAGCTTGGAGGGCTTTAGAAGTCCTTGAGTTGGTTCATAGTAACTTGGTGGGTCCTTTTCCATCCTTGTCTTTTAGTAAGGCTTGTTATTTGCTCACCTTCATTGATGACTATTCCATATATACATGGGTCTACTTTCTTTGACACAAAGGAGAAGTATTTGATAGATTTCAAGAGTTTAAGGCTGATGCTGAGAAACAATTTGGAAAGTGTGTCAAAATTCTCTGCACAGATAATGGCAGAGAATATGTGAACCATTGCTTTGAACAATTCTGCACTCTTGAAGGGATTTATCTTCAACATATTCATATTGTTGCCTACACACCACAACAAAATGGTGTAGTTGAGAGGAAAAATAAGTCCCTAAAAGAGATGGCTGGCTACATGATCCACACACACTCTTGCACCTGCATATTGGGAAAAAAGCTATCAATTGTGTTGCTCACATCTAGAACAGAGTTTCACATAAGGTAGGAAAGGGCATCACTCCCTTCGAAGCCTGGTGTGGCAAGAAACTTGTTGTGCAACACTTTAGAGTTTTTGGCTCCCTAGCCTTGGCACACATTGCACAAGGCCTTGGAACCTCATAGTCAACCTTGTATCTTTGTTGGTTACCCTGATGGTGTCAAAGGATATTGGATAATGGATCCTGAAACACATGAGCTCTTCATTGAGCATAGTGTGCATTTTGAGGAAAGCTCTCCTAGCTCATTCTCCACTCTTCCTCCTCATTGGTGGATTTAGATGACCATGACCTAGATGATTTTCTTCCAGCTTCCTCTACTTGTTGAGTTGATCATGAGATTTCATCTTCCTCTTCGTAGAGTTCATAATCTTCTCCACCATCCCCTACCATGGCTCATTGGGCTCGCCAAACACTTGAGTCTGCAGGCGCTCTTGTTGCGGATCCTCCAAATACTCGGATGGACTTGGTCACAACATTGAGACATTCCACATTCCTACATAGCCACAACTTCAGATCCATAATCATCTTGTGAAGCATCTAGTATTGCTGAGTGGGATTCTGCAATGGAGGATGAGTACAACTCTTTAATGCAAAACAAAACATGAGATCTTTTTCCACTTCCTAATGGAAGAAAACTAGTTCGACGTAAGTGGATCTATCGAACCAAATTTGTAGTGAATGGCTTAGTTGACAAATATAAAGCATGACTTGTGGCCAAAGGTCTCTCTCAAGTACTAGGTATTGACTACATCGAGACCTTTGTCCCCATCGCCAAAATGAACTCCATTTGCTTGCTACTTGCTATTTCTGCAACTCATGGTTGGGCTGTACATCAGATCAATGTGAAGAATGCATTTCTTCATGGAGATCTACATGACGAGATTTACATGGAGCAACCACAAGGATTCATTCAAGATTCTTCATTGGTTTGCAAACTAAGGATGTTGAAATGCACAAGACAACTGAGAGGGGGGTGGGGTGAATCAGTTGTCACCAAACACATTCACCACAGATCTTAAACAATTTCACATCCACTTTAATCTATTATTAAGTATGAGTATGAAGTTAAATAACAGACAACACTATCAACACAAGAAACACTAGATTTATGTGGAAAACCCAATAAGGGAAAAACCACGGTGAGGATTAACTCACAATATAAGAGTAATTGCAAAACCATTTACAAGAGGCTCACTACTAGAGGGCTAACTGCCCAAGATAGGACTCACTGTCCTGATAGGACTCACTATCCAACAGGGAGGCTCACTTCCTACAGATACAAAAAGATAGAAAGAAGAATGTTACAGAGAACATTATCTCAGTGCAACAGAAGATCCACCACAACAACTTGCACACATCCATGGCTTTGATCAGAGAATTGCAAACACCATCAACTCACTGCTTTCAGGAGTCTAACACATTGAAGTTCTCGCTGCCTCAGCTTACTTTCGCACAATCTCTCTATTACGCAAGTAATTGGTAAAAAAATTGATGATATTAACAGGAGCAATGTGCTCAATAAATACTTTACAGGATGTACAAAAATCAGGGAGGAGACGATCTTATCTTCAGGAAAAGCAAGAAGTTTCTAAAAGAAACTTCAGATAAGATCTCAGACAACACAGACGATCTTCTCTAGATATTTTACAATATTTTACAATAGTTGAGCATTAATAAATAAATAAATAATATTATTTTAATACCCTCCCTTAAAGCTCAATCTATCAACTACATCAAGATGCCCCCTGAACTTGACAAATTTATTTGGACTGAGTGACTTGGTGAGAATTTCTGCTGTTTGCTCCTCTGTCAGAACATACAACAACTGAACTGATCCGTCTTCAACCAGCTTCCGAATGAAATGACAGTGAGTTTCCACATGCTTGGTTCTCTCATGGAAGACCAGATTCTTGGCAAGTTTGAGAACTCCCTGATTATCACAAAACAAGGGAATTAGACCTGCTTGAGATATTTGCATATCCGCAAGCATCCGGCGAAGCCAAACTGCCTCACATGCTGCTTTTACTGCTCTCCGATACTCTGCTTCTGTCGAGGAGAGAACCACTGCTTGCTGTTTCTTACTAGTCCATGTGATTGCACCAGATCCCAAGCTGAACACATACCTAGATGTCGATTTCCTGTCATCGACTGAACCTGCCCAATCTGAGTCTATGAAACCACTGAGTTTAGGATCGTGACTCCGAGTGTACAAGAGTCCATAGTCAGTAGTGCCCTTCACATAACGCTGCACACGCTTCGTTGCTACCCAATGATCAGCCTTGGGAGCTGTCATGAAGCGTGATATGTAGCTCACTGCAAAACTGAGATCAGGTCTAGTGGCAGTGAGATAGATGAGGCTGCCCACTAGTTGCTTGAACAATGAATCCACTACAGGTGAGGCGGACTTAGCTGACAACTTAAGCCCTTTTTCCATGGGTGTGGAGGCAGGTTTGCAATCCTACATTCGGAACTTATCTAGAAGACTTCGAGCATACTTGGATTGGGAGATGAAAATACTGCTCTTGGTTTGCCAAACCTCAACACCTAAACAGTAATGCAAGAGGCTCAAGTCTTTGATGTCAAAAGTTTTGCATAAATCCTGTTTGATCTTAGTGATCAAATATGCCGAACTGCCAGTAATGATCAAGTCATCCACATAGACAACAACAATAAGGATCTCATTACTAGTATTTTTGACATACAAATTAGAGTCAGATGGACTCTTCTGAAAGCCATGATCTGTGAGGTACTTGCCAATCTTTATGTACCAAACCCGAGGAGCCTGCTTCAGGCCATAGAGTGCTTTGACCAAACTGAACACCTTCTGTTCTTGACTAGCAACTTTGAATCTTGGAGGTTGCGTCATGTATACTTCTTCCTTCAACTCACCGTTGAGGAAAGCACTCTTCACATCCATCTGATGGACCTGCCAACCAAACTGGGCTGCTAAGGCAAGGACGAGCCGTATGGTACTCATTTTGGCTGTAGGAGCAAAAGTCTCCTCATAGTCAATGCCTTCTTTCTATGAAAACCTCTGTGCAACCAGACGAGCTTTGTACTTGTCAAGGGTTCCGTCAACTTTGTATTTCACCTTATACACCCATTTGCAGCGAATGGGCTTCTTCCCTGGAGGAAGATCATAAAGGAACCAAGTGTGATTCTTCTGAAGACTCTGGTATTCAGATTCCATCGCCTTTTCCCACTCAAGAATTCCTTTAGCCTTTGAATATGTCTGAGGCTCATAGACACTGTGGATGTTGGCCATGAGAGCAAAATTCACTGTAGACTGCTGTTTGCTCTTGTTTGTGGATGATCTACCCTCAATGAGCTCATCCTGTCGAAGATCATTGATAGTCTTAAGCCACCATTTCAGCCGGAGAGAAGAACTGCCAACATCAGATGTAACAAGAGGAGCTGGAATTGGTTGTGGATCTAGAACAAGTTCAACAGGGGGATTTTCATTATCATCCGGAGGAAAGTCAAGTTGAGCATCATCAAAGACTGAGTCTTCGTCATCCCTCCCATCAGGTGAACCTAACGGAAGTCGGACACCCAAATCAGAAGCCTTCAAGGGCTGATCCTCTGAATGCTGAATAGGCGAGGAAAGATAAAACGGTCCTCGTTCTTCATCAAAGACAACATCCCGACTGAAGATGAGACGATCAATGTCTACATCAATCAGCCGGTATGCCTTATGGTTGTCACTGTACCCTGTGAACATCAGTTTCTGGCTCTTGGAATCCAACTTAGAGCGCTTGGCATCTGGAATCCAAACATATGCTAGAGAGCCGAAGACCTTCAAATGACTGATCCTGGGTTTGCGACCAGTCCACGCTTCCTCAGGAGTCTTCCCGTTAACGGCATGAGTGGGTGACCGATTAAGGAGATAGATAGCAGTATTGACTACTTTTGCCCAAAACTTGGTAGGAACACTCTTGTGTTGCAACATGGAACGGGCCATCTCAACAATCATACGATTGCGCCGCTCTACAACACCGTTTTGCTGAGGACTGTAGGGTGTGGTTAACTGTCGTTTAATCCCATGTGTATCACAAAAGTTGGAGAATGCACTAGAACAAAATTCCCCCCCGTTATCTGACCTAAGAGTTATTATGCAAGAACTAGACTCTTTTTCTACCAAGGCCTTAAACTTCTGAAATACATTAAACACTTCTGATTTCTACTTAAGAAAG
>VDFB02351905.1:0-31546 GCA_007258455.2 Sequoia sempervirens
AAACTTCTCCTGTAGAAACAAGGCATAAATTTTGGCTGGGGGTCTACATCTAAAAATTTGGTCAGCCTTGTTTACTACCTCTTCCACTTTAACTACTAACTTCCTCAATTTAATGTCCTTACCCTCCAGTACCTTCGTATGCTCTACCATCATTTCTTCGTTTTCCTTTTTCCAATTTTTCTTCTATTGAGAAAATTCCTAAGTAGCATTCCATAGTTGGTGCGCAAGGGATAGAGTTGTATGATAAGTTGGGGTTTTTGTAGTAGAGGGTCTCCAGTTTTCAACTGCAAGTTCTTTACTCCTTTTTTTTACCATGGCAAGTCGTTCCAATAGGTCCAATTTTTCCCCATGTTTATATGTTTGTAGTTTTTCCTCCAACTCATATATCTTTATCTCCCTTTCTTTATCCTTTTTCTCATAAGTCTGTACCAATTCCTCTAGTTGTTTAATCCTTTCTAAAGCTTCCTATAATTCCTTCTTAACATTTATGTCCTCCAAAAACATTTCATTTTCTTCTAAAAACTAGTCATCACAACCCCCTCTATAATCATAACCCTCATTACTAGGGCTAATTGGGGTTTTCTTTCTTGTTTTATTGGCAATAAATACATCCTCTTAATTTAACTCGGAGGTGGTAGATATATACCATTTTCTCTTTGTAGGCACATGTACATTCTCAGAGGCATTTCCTTTCATTTCTAAATCAATATCAACCATCGTAACATCTTCTTTTTGTTGTCCTTTGTCCCTTGCTTCCTCTATTGGTTTCTCTACACTTGCTCTCATAACACCTTTCTTTTTCAAACAGTCTAAATGCCTAGGTGGGGTAGATTTCCTTTCTTGTGTATCCTTTTTTTCCTTCTTTACCTTAGAAGGTGTGGAAGAACTACCTCTCTTTTTCCTAGTCCTGGGTGTTTTAGAGGAAGATGGATTCTCTTTTGTTGCAAGTCAGCTAGAGGTTGCATGTGGTGAATCTTGCACATTTTTTCCCTCAAGTTCACCTTGGCTGTGGGTAGGTGAACCCACATGTGAAACGGGAGGGGTTTATCTTATAGACGCAATAGGTGATTCTAGGGCCTCTGGCACTGCAAGTTCCTCAAGGATTTGATTAATGTCTTGACAAGCTACAAAATTCTCCCAAGACACCTGGGGATGATGAATCCTAAGACTCCTTTTTGCTAACAGGTTATCAAACAATAATGTAATAAGGCTGAATCATTTTGCTTCCTCTAATATTTTGACCCCATTCTTTTGAGCAAATTGTAAAGATAATTGTGCACATTAACCAATAGATTTTTAAGGAGATGACTTAACAACTTAAAATGAATAGTATACAATAGAGATAGCCTACCATCACATGTAATGTACTTAATGATATAAGTGGCACAAGAGGCTCATATCCATGGTGATGATAGTCTCTTAGTACCTTGTGATGAGGAGTCAAGGTTCTCTCTTGGCTCTCTGAACTGATCCCTAGTTGCAACTACATTTCTCGAGCAAGGAACTCAACTCCAACCGTCGGCAATCCAGACACTTGTGCAATTTCAACCTCTAAAGCATCCACTTTCAACCCCTTGACTGGCCTCATCAAATTGTAATGTGGCTGCAAATTGTCTCGTCATTTCTTCATTGTACTCTGTCAATTTTAGGAAGTAATCCAACCATCCAACCCTTGTAAAAATGGGAAAACATAATGTGTCCTCCAATATCAATTTGTGGGTTGATGGCTCTCTTCGGATAATGTCACCTCTCATTGGTGAAATACTTTGCCTCTGCTCAATGCTCTAGAAATTCAACTCAATTTTAATTCAATCACCTTCAAACCCTCTCTATTCTATTACACTCACATGCACTGTTCCACTGTACTTGCATTATAACCCTCCAGTTACATCCCTTTCTCCCCTGTATCAACTTAGTTCAACTTAAATTGGGTTCAAATTAGCTCAAAATCTAGGATCTAGGGAATTGACAACTAAAATTAACAGCAAAAGGTTATAGGTGCAAAAAGTATTAAGACAAAAAGGGTTTGCATGTTTGTTTCTACATTTAGCTTTTGGTGGCAAAAAACTTAAAAGTTTCGTTAATATTACCCTCCTCCCCCCCACCAACTTAAGCTTTGAAGTGACCTCACTTCATTTCATGTGAAAATAGGTGAAGGGTATGATTACAAAATATAGAAATAAATGTAATGAATAGATAGCATGCTAAAGTTAATGCAAAGACATAATGAAAGCTTTTTGAAATCTATGATAATAATCGTAGTGTAGTATGTGTACATGTTGGAAGTGATTAACATAATGTCGTGCATGTGAAGTTGATTGAAGAGTAGCCACAGTATGAAATTGATTTGATAAGAGTTAATTGTAGTGTATGCTTAAATAAATGATAGGGTGGCACGTGTAATGAAATGAAGCGAAATGTACGAATGATCGGTGATGAAGTGACAGTTTGAATGCTTGAAATTTGAATTGGCAACATGGAATGGAAAGAGTGTGCTACATGTACTTAATATTATAAGATTGGTGTTGCATGTGTGAGAAAAAGTGAAATAAATGGCGATGATCGGAAATTAATGTAGCGCAAACTTTGAAACGCTTTGACAGATAATGTGGGTACCTTCTGCAACAGGTTCCAAACTGAATTGTGACAACTCACTTGGATTAAGCTATAGGTCCCTACTGCAACAAGGCCCAAACTGGATTATAGTAGCTTTAATACATGAAGCTGCAGGTCCCTTCAATAGTACGAAGCATTCGTTAAAGAAGATTGTGAATCATAGTAACTGTTTTTGTGCATAAAACTATGAGATAGTAAATTATACCTGAGTAACCTCGGGAGATGTGTAGCTCATCCACTAAGGCACTATGAGAACTGGTAGTATCTGCTACTGAGGTGTTACCTTGTGATTGATTGTTTGTATCTGAACCATTGTTTTGACCATATAGATGCATTAGTGAAAGCAGAAAATCATCTCTCTAAATTGGTTGTTTATATATCTTCAATTTGTGTCCATTCACCGGCAATGTAAATCTAATTGCATCTATAGTTTGTAACTTAACTACTCCATTGGGAAATACTTGAGTTTCATAAGGTATCAACCATCTTGACAATAACTTACTCTTGTGATCTTTGTACTTGGAATCATATAGTAAAGCCCAGTCACCTATAATGAACTCTTTGGCCTTTATAAACTGATTATGCCATTTGGTTCTCTGTTTCTGAATTATCTCTGTATGATGCATTGCCTACATTCTAGTTTCATCCAATCCATTTAGACTGTGTGACCTTTCTTTTTGTCCTTCTATCAAATCCATACCTAAATCCACTATTGTCCTAAGTGTCTTGTACTCAAACTCTATTGGTAGAACTATTGTTTTACCATAGACTAATTCATAAGGTGTGAAACCTGTAGTTGTTTTCCATGTTCTATAGGCCCACACTGCTTCAGGTAATCTTGAGGCCCAATCTTTTCTATGAATTTGCACTGTTTTGGTCAGAATATTCTCAATTTCTTTGTTTGTAACTTCCACCTACTCATTGGCTTGGGGATGATAAGGTGTTGACTTTTGTCTTATTGAATATTCTTTAACCAATTGATAAATAATATCAAAAGTAAACTAAGGACCTTGATCAGTGACAATTTCTCTAGGTACTCCATACCTGGTAAAGATGTCTTCATACAAGAACTTAGCTACATTTCTATCTCTTGCAAACTGTAATGCTTTGACTTCAACCCATTTTGTCAAATAGTTCATACAAACCAAGATATATTCTTTGTTATTAGAGGCTGGTGAAATTGAGCCAATAAAATCAAGCCCCCATTTGTCAAATGGTGCTAGTGCTATCTGTGGTTGCAATGGCATTTCATTCGTCCTTGTTGGTTTTCCCATTCTCTAACATCTATCATTGCTTCTGGTATACTTTATTGAATCCTTGTGGAGAGTTGGCCAATAGTATCATGTAGTCAATATCTTAAATGTTATCCTTTTGGCTACAAAGTGACCCCCATAAGGCTCATCATGACAAGCTTTTAGAATGTCAAAGACCTCATCTTCTCTTATACATCTTCTCATGATATTATCTGGACCAGTGTAAAATAAGTAACCAGCTACCCAGGAATATGAAAAGCTTTTATGCACCGTCTATTTTCTCTAGGAGAGAAATGTGATGGAATCTACCCTGCCACTAGGTAATTTGCAATATCAGCAAACCATCGTGTGTGTATAGTAAGAGCAAACAAATGCTCATTTGGAAAAGAGTCATCCACAACACCTATTTGTGTAAGCAATCTAGATAGAAAATTTTCCACCACATTAGATTTCCCTCGCTTATCCACTATTGTTATGTCAAACTCATGTAGTAAGAGCAGCCATCTAACTAGTCTCCCCCCAACTGCAAGTTTGTTCATCAGGTATATTATGGTTATATGATTGAAGTGAACAAAGACTTGATAACCAATGATATAATGCCTAAACTTGTTGATAGCATAAACAACTACCATCTCTTTCTTAGTGACAGTATAATTAAGCTCAGCTCCTTCAAATTCATGCTGATATAGTAGATAGCATATTCTTTCCCTTCTTTTTGTCCTAGGACTGCTCTGTTAATTTTATGATCAAATGTAATGCACAGAAAATTAATTTAAAAAATCAACACAAGAACACAACAGATACCCTGGGAAAACCCTCCTCTTGAGGGGAAAAACCCAGCAACAAATATCTCTCTATTATATATCAATAATGGCAACGAGTCTCTTTACAATGAGGCCAATCTCAAAGTCGATATGCAACACCTTCACAAGATGCAATGATAACAAGTAATCAGCACTTCTTTGTAACTCAAATCTGCCCTTAAGAAATTAGCTATCTCTTGATAATTTGCAATCTGCACTTGATTGATCTGCCCTTGAAGAATTCGCACTTGGAAGAGAAGAAATGCTTGAACTTGATTGATACCCAAATGGAGTGGAATGATCTTGTATTTATACAACTTGAAAGAGAGAGGTTGCACCTTTTCATGCAAGGTCGGCCATCATAAAAATATAATTTCAATTTAATAAATACAATTTACAAGGAAGGTCGGCCAAGAAGATAATTACAAAGTTGCCATATGAAGCACCTCTTTACATTGAATATAAATAAGTATGAAGCCCGAAGCTGCAATTACATCAACACTCCCTCTTAGCTAGGGAGAAATACTTCCAGTTGCATGACACATCACCTCATCATGATGTCTACCACAATGGCTACAACCATATGTGGAAAAGAAACTATATCACCTCATCATGATATCTACCACAATGGCTACAACCATTTGTGGAAAAGAAACGATATCACCTCATCATGATATCAACCATAATGGCTACAACCATGAATGGTATGTACAAGTGTTCATCACTTGCGTGATGCTGTCACCTCAAGACTTTCACCATGGCTCTCCCAGAGGGTGAAAACACAAGTACAAGAAAATCATCACGGACTCTCTCACGTGATGTTGTCATGGAGTCACACACATGACATCCACCATGGCTCTCCTAGAGGGTGGAACAAGGGCTTTCACCTCAAAATTCTCTTGCAGAGAAGAATGCATTAACAAGGGATTTCACCT
Source organism: Sequoia sempervirens (assembly GCA_007258455.2). Lineage (NCBI taxonomy): Eukaryota > Viridiplantae > Streptophyta > Pinopsida > Cupressales > Cupressaceae > Sequoia > Sequoia sempervirens. The sequence continues at coordinate 5,608 of VDFB02351905.1, forward strand.
CGAACTTCTCTCATAGAAGAATTCATTAAAGAGGATCACTGATACTGAGACTCCTTAGCTAGGGCTTGATTCTCCACCATTCCAAGCTTGTCTCGAAAGTACTCAAACTTTATCCCAAAGAGAGGCTTGGTAAGAATGTCTACCATTTGCTCATCAGTGTCGATATACCTCAACTGTATAGCTTTCCTCACTACCATATCTCTGATATAACATGCTTGGTTCTGTCATGAAACACATGATAGACAGAAAGCTTCACACAGCTCTGGTTATCACAATGAATGATAGTAGGCTCCAATGATTGTCCAAAACAATCTTGCAAGGAGCTTACGAAGCCACACTGCTTCTCAAGCTACCACACAAGCTGCAATATACTCGGCCTCTGTTGTACTCAGTGCCATTGAAGACTACTTCCTACTACACCAAGAAATCATCATAGATCCCAAACTGAAGCAACATTCAGAGGTACTCTTCTGATCAGAAACACAACTTGTCCAATCAGAATCAGTATAATCATGCAGCTCCAAGTCCACACCTGAGGAATATCTCGAGCCATCTCCAAATGTGCCACGCAAGTATCTCAAGATATACTTCGCTGCAACTAGATGTATTTTCCTTGGTTCACACATGAACTGACTAAGTGCACTCACTACATAGCAAATATCTGGTCTAGTATTGACTAGATACATCAATGATCCAATCAACTGTAGATTCCCTCTGAATCTTTAAGTACATGCATCAACCTTTTGACCTCATCGTCCAAGAATGCATGCAACGCTTGCCTTAGATAAATGTTTTTCCAATGCACACCTCTAGTACAGAAGAGAGTTCAAGGTTGACCTCATCAACCTCATTGCAAATCACTCTATTCTGAATAGGTTTGCGGAGCTACCAATATCAAATCCAAATGATTGTCTTATGCAATTCTGATCTCAGCAGCTAAAGAGGTCTTTTAAGGATTTAACACTTGGCCTTGCAACACTACAACCTTCACTTCTTCTCAGTGAGTCACATAACTTCCGCTTGATCCCTGTCTTAGAGATTGCAAAGAAGACTTCTAGAAGTGAACTCCCTCTAGCCACCAACTCAGTCCCATGGCTGCAAGTTGTGACTTCACACTTGATCATTTCTTTGGTTGGCATGACTTCCTCACAAGATGCCTCAAGCTTTTCATCACTAAGCAATCTCTCATCACCTTCTTGCTCCTAGAACTATCCAAAAAGCATTTTAGAGAGATATTACTGACAATTTATAACTATCCAAAGAAATATCAAGGCTAGAATCATACAAGGTTTACTATTTCAAGTTATAGCATGAATACATAAGAATTTATGAACAATATTAAAACATAAATAAATAAATCAACTTATAAGAGAAAAATGTAAAAAGATCATAATGAAGGGATAAAGAAACTTATCTTTATTTAATTTTGATATAACTCTTTCTTCCATCTTTTACTCCTCTTGAGAATGCTAAACTGAGCACAACAAAAGATAATCTGCACAACTACAAATTTCTTGAATGCATTATGCAGTTAGCATGTAGAACCAACTCTCTCCAAGAGTTCAAGGCTCTATCTGTGCATGCATTAGAGAATGATATTGATCTTGATAACTAATCACCATCAAAGGTGCAATTCTTTTTATTTCGAGTCTGCTCAGGAAATCTTCACAACCAATATGGAAATAACTTGCAATAAATATAAGAATCTACAAAGTATGCTGAGTGAACACAATTCAAGAGAAACCACTATCTCTCTTTTCAATTGCAAGATCCAACTAAATGATATAACTCAGCAAACAAAGAATACTTATCTCTTTAAATATTCTGATGGATGCAAATATTGGACGCAATAAGATACGCTGCTCTTGTGTACAAATCAGCACACAACCTTAACGGCTTGAACATAGGCCCATGGCTTAGAATAGAAGTTCCCTAAGTCCTGGGGGAGATCTCATCACATCCCTTAAAATGAAGCATGTTGATTAGGCCTAGTTGGGAAATCCTTTGCATAGTGACCAAACTTGTCACAACGAAAACATTGGACTTTGGAGAGGTCCCACTTCTTGAATGTGGGAGCACCATCAACTCCTTTATCTCTATTCCTCTTGAAGTATCCTTTCTTTCCATCTTTCCCTTTCTTCTTCAAGGATTGAGTGGAAAGAACATGAATGTCTTCATTTGTAGAGCTTCGACCAATACCTCTTGTAGCCAATCTAGACTCTTCTTGAATACAATTCGCCCTCAAACGATCAAACTTGGGAAGTTTTGATCTCACGTTGATTCCTTGAATGTAAGACTCCCAAGATGAAGGAAGACCATTAAGGGCAAGCATGGTCAAATCCTTGTCATCAACAAAATGACCAATAGTAGAGAGTTGATCTCTCAATTTGGAAATCTTCATGAAGTAAGCGATGACAGATTCTCCTTTCGCCATCTTAACATGATGAAGTTGTTGCTTTAATGCAAGTGCCGGCTTGTGTTGTTGATCTCATACATCTCCAAAGACTTAAACATCTCCCTTGTCTCTTCATCTTCGAGATCATGGGAACAATATGATCCTTCACGGAATCAACTAACATCTTCTTTGCCTTAGTATCTTTCTTCTTCCATTGACTCTTCTCTTCCTCATCAGCAGGCTCGGAAACTTTGCTCTCCACGAACTCAGCCAATTCACTTTCTTCCTAGGTGAGCATAATTTTGAATCTCTACGATGTGAAATTAGATGTTCCCTCAAGTCTATCCTCAAGCTTAAGACTAATCACCATCTTGACGAAAAGATAGAAGTAAACAACGATGAGAAAGAGAGTAAAGAGTATCGCTATAATAATAATCTAATCAAGATCTTCAAACCCACTCTGATACCATGTTAGTTTTATGATCAGATGTAATGCACAGAAAATTGATTTAAAAATTCAACACAAGAACATGGCAGATACCCTGGGAAAACCCTCCTCTTGAGGGGAAAAACCTAGTAGCAAATATCTCTCTATTATATATCAATAATGGCAACAAGTCTCTTTACAATGAGGCCAATCTCAAGGCCGATATGCAACACCTTCACAAGATGCAATGATAACAAGTAATCAGCACTTCCTTGTAACTCAGATCTGCCCTTAAGAAATTCGCTATCTCTTGATAATTCGTAATATGCACTTGATTGATCTGCCCTTGAAGAATTCGTACTTGGAAGAGAAGAAATGCTCGAACTTGATTGATACCCAAATGGAGTGGAATGTTCTTGTATTTATACAACTTGAAGGAGAGAGGTTGCACCTTTTCATGAAAGGTCGGCCATCATAAAAATATAATTTCAATTTAATAAATACAATTTACAAGGAAGGTCGGCCAAGAAGATAATTACAAAGTTGCCATATGAAGCGCCTCTTTACATTGAATATAAATAAGGAAATATGAAGCCCGAAGCTGCAATTACATCAACATGCTCCTATTACAAAATTTGAAGCATCAATGTATATATGGCAAGGCAGTGTCCAATTTGGCCCCCTTGAGATAGGTGCTTGTGTCAAAGTTGTCTTAAGTGTTTTAAAGGAATGTTGACATTCTACAGTCCATTCAAATTTTGTCTTTAGTAAGACAAAAAAGGGTGCTGCAATTTTGCTGAAATCTTGAATGAGTCTCCTATAGTAGCATGCATGACCCAAAAAGACCCTGACATCTTTTTGCTTATGAGGCATAGGAAGCATAGAAATGATCTCAATCTTGTTGAGATCCACCTAAATACCTTCACTCGAGATAAAGTGTCCTAGAACAATCCCTTGAGTCATCATCATAAAACATTTTTCATGACTCAATGATAGGTTACGTTCTTTACACCTGTTCAATACCCTTTCTAGATTGTTGAGTGCTTCTTCATAGGTTTCTCCATATTTAGTGAAGTCATCCATGTAGATTTCCATGGAATCATGAGCATAGTCCAAAAAAATACTTAGCACTATCCTCTAAAAAGTTGATGGGGCATTACATAGTCCAAAGGGAAGAACAAAATAGGCATAGGTACCCCAAGAGCATGTAAATGTTGTCTTATCCTAGTCCTTTGGAGCTATTTTTATATGGTTATAGCCACTAAACCCATCCAGGAAAGAGAAGTATCTTTTCCCTGCTAAACAATCAATCACTTGGTTAATGAAAGGTAGGGGGAACTAATCTTTTCTTGTGGCTATGTTCAGCTCCCTATAGTCCACACATACCCTCCATTTTCCTCCTTTCTTAGGAACAATGACTAATGGTGACACCCATTGGCTATCAAAAATGGGATAAATGAAGCCTACATACAGTAGCTTTTGCAACTCAGTCTAGACTATTTCTCTTAAGGTAGGGTTTATTCTCCTTTGGGGCTGTCTAATTGGCTTGAAACCATCATTTATGTAGGGTTTATTCTCCTTTGGGGCTGTCTAATTGGCTTGACTATTTCTCGTATTGTTTATGCATCCCACTGAACAAGTGGTTTGGTTGCCTTGCCACTCGATGCTTCTTTCCAACAAGTTGTAATTCAATTAATTGTAATCATGACACCATATGCTCTTACCTTGCCCAATCCAAGATTTGGGTAACCAAAGAGTGGAAAGGAAGTTGTTATGCTTTCATTTACTTTGAAGCTTACATATTTTCAAAAAAAATTGAGTGTGGTTATTACAATTTTCCAAGATCGTCATGATAATATTCACTCCATCAAGATCATGTCTAATGTCGGGTGTCCTCACCCTCAAGTTATGATGTCAGATACTTCTATGAGCAACCTCATTGGTAAGGTTACAAGTTCTTGTATGGAACACATTGTTTTGAGCCCCTTTTCTATGAACTTGGTGGATGGGAAGATGTTGCCAACTATTGCTAATGACCACAAGAATGTGGACAAAGGATACACTTGCAAGGTTAAAAGGAAACACAATGTTGTGCTTGAAAATCCTTCAAATGATTTTTCTCTTACTAATAACAGCAAGATCATTCATTCTAATACAGCCCCTCTTCTGAGGCCTTGGGTGAAATTTGGTTTCAAACCGCCTTGACTGTCCTAGCTTTGTCTAGTTCCATGCTCCAGTCAAAAGCATTGTTGATCTCTATTGTTCTCTTCTTTGTATCGGCTTTGTCTCTCTTCTTGGGAAACTTGATTTGTTTGCTCTTTTTTCTTGTCTCAATGTTGATGAAATTCATCCTACTTGCCTCTAAGGCTTTCTTGTAATGGGTCCGGACCCTTTTCCCGTGTTTACCTTAACAAAATATAGATGCTTATAAGTTTATCCGCACCTTGGAACATCAAGACTTTAACAATCTTGTGAAAAAATAAAGGCAGAAAAAAAAATTAGATTAACAATGATGTGTAGGATCTCTATTCATAATGATTGCTTTGGAGAAAAATATTCTAGTCCCAATTAGATTTAAGGTTTACCCATTTTTTATTGTGTTTGTAAAACTAATTATATACGTTAAAACTATAGAGGTTATAGCCAACAATGAAGTTTCCTACTACAAGTTTCTTTGTACTCACCGCTAGTTTACTTAGCTATATTGTTTTCTATAATTATAAATTTATGTATGACTAAAATTGTTTGTGCAGCTTCCTTCCTTATCTTTACCATCACAACATTAATGAAATTGCTGTCCAATGCATGTACATATAACCAACTCCATTGATAGGCAACAATAGATAAAAATGGCATAATGGGAACAGCAGTACCAAATGCTCTTGAACCTGGAGCCATGTTGCCTCTAGAGGAAAAAGAGTCTATCAATGCAGCACCAGCTTATGCAAATGTACAGCTTCAATACCGTAGAAATAATATCTTCATAAAAGCAAAACTAAAATGAGGACAAAAGAACCCACTTGATACCCGTTGAGGTACTAGAATTCTAAATTCACATTTATGGACCACTTGTGTATAGATTACATTTGTTCATGTCATGGGTTTAATCTATGTTTGTTTTCTGCAGAATGAAGATGTTTTTGGTTTTCCTGCTACCCTAGTAGCTGCAGCTTCTGTCAGTGGCAGTGGCACAGCAACTGCTAAAATAACCAGAAGTTTTTGGAAACTGCAGCTACAATTTCTGGTAGCAGCTCTGCATCTAGCTCCAGTTCTTCTGTCAGTCACACGAGGAATTGCTTACTAGATGGAAATGAAGCAACTGCTGCTGTTTTACAGCCTCAACTAGTGAATTCAATCATTCAGCAACCTACTTTTCTTTTCTTTATTTCAACTGATCATCTTGGATGAGCTTACAGTGGACATCTGGTACTACAACAGGTTGATGTCTTATCCTTCACTAATCTCTCTGAAAGGCAATAATGCTCAGACTTTCAAATTATGAAAAGCATCACTTTATATTTTGTCTCTATGAAATCTAATTCTTATGGTGGTGAAAATCTTTTGCAGTGCCTCATGTTTTTAGCAACCACTCCTTCTATGACACTCATAAGATGTCTCACTCACAATTAACTATCAGAGCTTCATCAAGTGCTCCTCAAAAGAAACCAAATAATTCTCAGGGCATCTTTCCTCCTGGACCTTGCCAGTGGCAACATCAAGAGGTATTTACATCATCAAGGTAATCTATCTTTCAGAGGAGCTGTATTAAAGCAACCAAAGCATTTGACCCTCTCATGTATTCCTTGTTACATGTGAGCATCTTACCACCCACCAATCAAAAGACCATCAGAGTATAATATAAATGATTCTGACACTGGTGCAATCAAATATATTAATTGCTATTTGACCAAAAACAAGCTATCAAACACTCAGGCCCAGAGCAACCCACCTACCAAACACGCCACATTGTCAATATAATAAGCAGAGGAAAAATACTCAAGTGAATGAATGCCAGTACTTATGCTAATACAAATCTCCAAAACTTGCACTTAAAGAAATCATAGGCAGCACAACCAAAACAATGGAAACAGTAAATCCCTAATAAAGCTAGGCCGTATATATTTTATATCGGAACCCTAAGATTAATGGTTAAAAAGTTTATATGAATTTCTTGAATCATTTAACTAATAAGAAACCATTGACATCTATACAAGATGTAATTTTCTGAAGCATCAACAAGGAATATATAGGATACATAGCCATCATCTAAAAAACTACCACCTACATAGCTTATCTCTTTGCCATCAGACATGCCCTCGATTTGGATTTTAACCTCTGCAACAAAGCAGCCCTGTTGAAGCAACCCCTGTCAAACACAAAAGCCAGTGAACAGTTCTAATCAGGGTCTGTGAACCAGACCTGAAAGAAAAAACAAAAAAGATAATGTTGTATTTTTGATAAAAGGACACATTCAGTGGTGAGGAAGAAGCAAAGAATAAACAGTTGATTGCCAAAAAGTCATGACATCAGGGTTGCCTGTAATGGAGTTGTAAAATTGCCATTGCTTCTCACTGTCCATGCCTTTATGTCTCCACCATAAATGACAGGCACCTGTAATTTCACATTACTAAAATAAATATATGAATTACACCTTTTAAGTTCTGCCCTACCCCATGCTGCCTTGCCCTCTACTCATAAATTGCCACCCATTTCACATAATGAGGTACAGTAAATTATATGTACCAATTTAATGCCTGCCTCAGTCTTATCCAAGCCCTTTACCTGCATCTATCCAACATACTGGATGCACTTATTAACAAAATAATAATTAATTAGAATTTAGAAACAGCATGTATTAGCTTTGACAGCTTAATTTGTATTTGGTTAAAGAGTGCATCCAACATGCTGGATAGATGTTGTTGAGCCCTTATGACATTGAGACACTATCTGCTGATAACACCTCTTTTGGTTCAATTTTATTTTGTCATACTGTGCAAAATCTTTTGGCAACATTACAGAGATCAATAGAACATACTATTTTTTATTTATATCACATGATGGTGTACAATCCCTCTCTATGATGGAGACCCCACCATATGCATGGAGATTCCTTGAATGTAATTTAATTACCGAATATTAATGAAGGAGAACAAGTACAACAATTAGGAAACAACCCACCTCATTTAGATAACCCTTCATGATAAAAACTTAAAAGAATACTGCTCATAACATAGTTCTCATGTATCTGACTCAAATATACTCTTTTATCCATACTTAGATTACATTCTTTATTCACATACAAATGCATACTCAGGGATTACTCTGATAGGCTTGTGGCTGTATATCTTGATAAAAATATGGTTTTCAACAGGACTAGCCTACTAGGGATGAACATGTACAACATTTGAAGGAGGTTATTTGAGGTTCTTAGGAGGGAAAAAAAATCCCTATATAATTATTCAAGATGTCTTATGACTTAAGAGGGAAATATGAAGTCAAAGTAGATGCCCAAGAAGTATATATGCATGGGGTTTAGCCTTCTGCAAAAATGAATATTCTCTTGTAAAAGCATATATAATGCTTTTACCTGAACTGTTTGTATAGGAGGCAAATTTTAGAATATTTATTATTCTAGCTTAAAAATATACATTTAGAGGTTTTCCATTGGTCTGTCTTAGTTATAGTTACTATGCAGCAGCAACAGCAAAAAAATTAGGAAGAATGGTAACTTTCAAAATATAGACTAGTTGTCTATGGGCCCTTGGTCTGCTGGTAAAGCTCTATAGTTCTGAATGAGCCTCAGGGATCAAGTCTTGCTTAGTGCAAGGCCCCAACACCATAAGGAACAAAGCCAAGATTGTGCCCCGAGCAACTTTGGTGGAATGAATACTCCTCACTCCTTGGCTCTCAGCCAAAGAGGTTAGAGCCTAAGGGTCTGTTGAGACCTAATTCACACATTGCCCCATTGCAAATGGGGACCCTAGCAGTTTGCCTTTTTAGGGTTTTGTCATTGCATCTAGGTTTCGTCTGGTCTCCGTTTGGGGTTTAGAGTTTGAGTTTTTTTGAATGGTCACCCGAGTCGAGCGAAGAATTTGAGCCTGAATCATTGTGCAAACATCATCACGGTACTTAGAGGACCCAAGGGACGAAGATTGACTGTCGTTTCAGCCGATTCTGACATCTCCTACCTTTTTGGGGTCTCCACCCTAGACCTCCTATTTTTTAGGGACTTCATTTTTGGCACTTTTGGCCCAAGTTAGACTTCCTATTTTTTAGGGGCTATTTTTGGAAAGTTACTATTTTTGGAAAAGTTTCCATATTTAGAAAGTGCCCGAATTTCGAAAATCCACTCAGAAGTTCCAAAAAACCAATAGAAATCACAGAAAATCAGTTTGAAAAAATTCATGAAATTCATGATGAAAATTTGAAAATCAATGAAATCTGGAAAAAATCAGTCAAAAATCACAGAAAAATGTTGAAAAATCTGGAAAAATCTGTGAAAAGACAGAAAATCATGGCAAATTCGCCTAAGTATGGAGGTAAGAATTCATGAAGACATGGAAGAAAGGCTGAAAGTTTAACCAGCAAGCAGAATGGAGAACAAAATTAACAGCAAGGATATGATTCGCCTTTGGAAGAATAGAAATGGCATAAATTCTTGCCAAGTCCGCCATGGAGATCAAGCAATGGCATAGACTCATGGCAAGTCCGCCCAGCTCAAGAAAGGATGGCACAGGGCTAAGCAAAGTCTGCCCTAAGACAATGGCTTGGCAAGAGATGAAGCCCGCCCAGCTCACAAGGTAATGGCATGGCAATGAAGAAAGTCCGCCTTTGGAAGAAAGTTTGGATGGCATAACACTAAGGTAAATCCGCCTTGCCATGGCATGGAGAAGTGCCAAGTCCGCCCAGCAAAGCAACATGAAATGGCTCAAGTGGAGATGAAGTTCGCCCTGCAATTGCATGACATGAGACAAAGTCTGCTCCAAAGAGGATGGCTTGAGGGTAGGCAAAGTCCGCCCAGCATAATGATGGCATGAGGGTAAGTGAAGTCCGCCCACCATAAAGAGGTAATGGCACGAGTGAAGGAAAAGTCCACCCCAAGCCATGTGGCATTAACACAAGCCAAGTCCGCCTAGCACAACAAGGCATGGCTTAAACATGAGTAAAGTCCGCCATAAAGAAGTTGACACAAGTGAAAGTGAAGTCCGCCATATAAAATGTGAAGTGGCTTGAGCATAGGCTAAGTACAAAATGGATAGCTTGAGACAATGAAAGTCCGCCCTTGGATAAAAAATTGAAAGAATAACTAGCAAGTCCACCATACCAAGAAGAAATAAGAAAAATCAAAATTATGCCTAAGCTTAGACATTGAAATATTAAATGATATGCTTGGCACCTTAAGAAATTCGCCATACTTAGAGAAAAAAAGGAAATTTTTCCTAAGTCTAGCATTCACATGTCTAAATAAAATTCCCCTGAGACTTAGGAAGATGGAAAGAGTATGGCAAAATAAAATTTGAAGAAAATTTTTTGCCTAAGGCAAAGACAAGAAAAGTTTAAATGAAAATTGCCTTAGATAAAAAATAAAAATGCCATAAAGGGGTTGAAAACAACACATGGAAATAATTATTTTAATTATTTTAATTTTTATTTTCAACACCCAAAGAGATAAATTTGAAATTTTCTTTAAGACTCGAAATTGGAAAGAGACAAAAAGAACTTCACTAAATTGGCGCCAAACTTAGAAACTTTCCCAAAGACTGTTGTTGAAGATAAAATTTGCCATTCAGAAGCTGAGTGCAAACCAAGTTCAGACTTGATTTAATGGAAACAATTGAATTTTGTTAAATGAGTCGAATTTCTCATCTTTATAATTGGATTTGCTTCTCATTTTGCAAGCATTCAATTTTCGAAAGAAAAGTTGTGAGAAGAAATTTTGGCTAAGGCAGAAAAGTTGAGAAAGTTTGAAGCAAAGTGAAGGAAGCAAATTCATACCAGCCAGCACTGTGATCTTGTCTATTTCATTTTTTCCAGAGAGTCAAGCAGATTTATTTACTTTACTTCATTCTAGCACGAAAACTTCGTTGATTCTTTCATTTCCAGCATAATCTTTCACGAAGTCTGATTTGTCAATTAGCTGGAATGTTTTTCGGGTAATTTAATTTTCATTTTAATATTCTCTTTGTATCTTCTTGCAGATTTATTTTCAAGAGAATAAAATGAAGTTCGCAAGTAAAGGTGCACAGCCGCAATCCAAGATCAAATCCAAATGGGAGAACATTGTGGACACCGACCTCGGCCATGTTGATTTTGATGATTTTAAGAAAAGAATGTACGGAAATGATGGACTTTTACCTACGCCAATTGCAAGAAGGATGATGCGCAATGGTATTGTTCAAGCAGCTGGATTTCCGCCAGCAAACGAATGCTAAGAGCTCATGGTAGAGTGTGCATTGCATTATAATGTGCAGGAAAGACATATAGAAGCTCCTGATGGAAGAGTACTAGCATATTTGACTGAGCCAGCCATACAAGAAACATTTGGAATTCCAGCTTACCACCGGACATCTTATCGAACCAAAGATGATGCACGTAAACTTTACGAAGATCAGCAAGATCTCTGTGCATCAAATATAAATAAGTTCTAGTTGCTGAAGCCCAGACCTACTAACTAAAAGATGCTGAAGAAATTATCCAGAACAGATTTCAAAGAAGAATATGGAGATATTGTCTTACTACTTAATAGAATGGTAGGCAATCCTCAGGGTGCGCCTTTTGAAACCCGGATGTATTATTTCATTGATGAAATAACTTTCGGGGTGAAAATGTTCAACTGGTCTAGAATGATCAGTGACAGTCTCCATGAGCAGTTGGTCAACCTGGAAAGAACCAAGACCTTCCATATGAGTTCTTATGTCATATATTTGCTCGCAAGGACCTACAAATATGCTGGCCTGATTTGCAAAGGTGTAGTCGACAACGGCGAAAGAGAGTTCAAGTCCTACGATTGCCATCCCCAGTTGCAACTGAAGGAGAAGTCACACTTCAGACGAGCACATTACGCCTTTCTTATGTATATCACTCGACTTCTCTAAGGTGGAACACATCAGAGGCTCACCCGTGAGGCCTAAAGTCTGATTGGTAGATATGGATCCTAATTCATCCAATTTCCCAAATTTACTTACATCAGGATTCAAGGATTCACAGGGCGCCCGTACAGACTGCCCATTTATCCTACCAACAAAATGGTTTTGTTAGAAGTTCTGAGGCAATTGAAGACATATCAGAAAATCCAAAGGCCAAAGAGAAAGCAACGGTCACTTTTCCGTTCTTCATCGGCAATATGGAAGAATCATGTTCATCGGCGCAAGCAGCAGAGAGTGCTCAACTAGAGATGCAAAAATACCCGTTCATATCATACAAGCCCAAAAGTGACTTTGATCCACTCCACCACATTGGAACTATGGACGGAGAGAAATATAAGCACAGGATAGACTTAGAAGATTTTTGGGCCAATGCAGCTGATGAGTATGATGTGAGAAAAAGACTGTGGTCAAGATTGCTGTTGAATATGATAAGGGCGACAAAACTCTTCCAAGTACCTGATCAGCTGGAGGATGACGAAGTATATGTGCAGCTGGGTTTCGATGAAAGGTAGCCACTTCCCCCTATCAGATGGTCTGACCCCGAACTTGGTGACCTGTCGACATTCATGAGGCCTATGTTCAAATATTCCCAATGGTGGATAGACCAGCAAGTGCAAGTTTTACGGCAAAGAAATGTACTGTTCACATATGAATTGATGGGGATACAAAATCCTGTTCCTCAAATGTTAGTGCATCTCATGGAGGTGGACCAACGGATGTTGCCAACTTGAAAAAAAGAAAAGAGATTGATGACCCTGAAAAGTAGAACAAGAAGAAAACAGTAGATGAAGGACCCGCTCAAAAGAAGCATAAATCCAAGCCCCTTCATTCGGCTACGTCCAGGAATATAGATGAAATATTGACCATGGAAGAGGAGTCTTGGGAGCAAGTCAGAATTCCTTCACCAGTTAGGGATATGGAGCCGATGTAGTTAGAAGATGATGCTCATCCTTCTCCTACAGGCACTGAGATTCTAGAATCAGACGATGACATGGACATCATGGATGGAAAATTTGAAGAGGAATTGTTGAGCCTTGCTCGCCCATTACCAAATAGGGACCCATGGATTTTTGCTTTTGGTTTTGCATTGGCGTCGCAGCTGCCTCAGATCTTTTAAAATGAGGAGTTTGGGTTTTGAATGGTCCACAGAGTCAAACAGAGTGAGTTCTGGCACGGATCAGCGTAGCGTCTCCATCCAGCTTAGAGGCTGGGAGGCGAAAGTCATTTGTCATTTTGGTCCGTCAGAACAACTCCTACTTTTTCGCGTTTTTTGACCCTCTGGGCCCCTATTTTTTAGGGACTTCATTTTTGCGTTTTTTGGCCCATATCGGACTCCCTATTTTTTAGGGTCTATTTTTGGAAAGTTGCTATTTTTGGAAAATTTCTATTTTTTTAGAAAGTTTCTATATTTGAAAAAGACTCGAGTTTCAAAATCCCACTCCAGTTGAAAAAGATCAACGAAGAAACTCTCAGAAAAATCTATTGAGAAATTTTTTTGAAATTTTGGTAAAATTACGGAAAATCACATAAAAAGTTCAAAAAATTTGGAAAATTTGCTAAAAAATGGTGAAAAATCTGGTGAAAATCATGTAAAAATTCTGGAAAATCAAGAAAAATGGTTGAAATTTTGAAAAACCAGTCAAGAAATCCGAGCAATTCATGGAAAAATCTGGAAATTCATTCATGGAAAATACTGAAGTCTGTAAAAAATTCGCTTAAGTATGGAGGAATTAACAGTCAAATGGTCAATGGCCTGAGAATGCAGTAGATCCGCCCATGAAAGAAGTGTCAATGGCATAAAATCTGATCAGGTCCGCCCTGTCAATGGCTATCCAAAAGCTAAAGTCCGCCTTGACAAAAGCTGGGTTAAGATTGGCAATAGTAAACAAATGTATGAACTCTGCCCAGCTAGAATGGAGATGGCTTAAAAATCAATAAAGTCCGCCTATGTTCATATGTCTAATGGAAAGGCTATAGATCAAGTCCACCCTAAGCCAAATGATGAGATGGCAAAACATTTGAGGAAGTCTGCCCAGCAAGATATCCAATGGCAAACAATCTGATTAAGTCCACCCTCAGCATGGCCTAACATAGAAGGAAGTCCGTCCTTTGAAAAGAAGAGATTGTCTAAGGAAATGAGGGGATGGCCAACCAAAGGATGAAGTCCACCCTCAACAAAAGCTCCAAATGGCTATCCAACAGCCAAAGTCCACCTTAGCAAAGGTTGAATGGCTAGGTCAATGCCAAAGTCTGCCTTGAGATAACTATCCAATGGTAAGACCATCAACCAAGTCTACCTTGTCCAATGGCAACAAAACAAGCCAAAGTCTGCCTTGGTCAAATATTAAGTGGCAAGCAAATGCATAAAGTCCGCCAGCTGGAATAACAAATGGAAAATGTTTTTATAAAGTCTGTCAGCTTAAAAGGCACATGAAAAATCTCTAAAGTTTGCCAGCTGGAGAATTAGATAAAGAAAAAAAAACATCTTGAAAACTTCTTAGGAAGTGCGCTCAGCCCAAATAACAAATGGAAAATGTTTTTATAAAGTCTGTCAGCTTAAAAGGCACTTGGAAATAAAGTAAGAAGTCCGCCATCTTTTGGAGAGGTGCTTGAAAAAAGAAAAAGTCATATGAAGTCCACATGGACCAAAGTGAAGAGATGGCATGAAGAGTTGCTAAGTCTGCCTTGGACAAATGTGAATCATAGACAAAAAGTGAAATGGCAATAAAATATGTGAAGTCCGCCCCAAAGTGGCTTGAAGAGAGGTAAAGTTCACCCTTGGACATAATGAAAGTGGCATGAAATAAAGATAAGTCCGCCATGAGGGGTGAAAATTGGAAATTTTGCCTAAGTATGAATGATGAAAAAATTAAAAAATATGCTTGGCACTTCGAAATTTCGCCATACTTAGAAATATTTCTTCTAAGTCTAAAACATTTTTGCCAAGTGACTTAGGAAGATGTGAAGAAAATTTTGCCTGTGACTTAGGATGGCAAGAAAATATGGCCAACGAAAGAGGGTAATGGCAAAGTAAAATTGGACGAAGCAAATTTATGGCCAAATAAAGTTGGACGTGGCTAGATAAATTTTGAAAAAAGCAAGAAAATTTTGCCAGAGACTTTGGACGATTAAAATTTTCGGCAAAATAATTTTGGACGAAGGAAGGTAATTTTGGACGAAAGGAGTTATGGCAAGATAAAAGGGATGGCCAAATGAAATTGGACGGAAAGAAAATTAAAAGCTTGAAAATGAAATTTATGAGAATCTTTCAAAGCTTATCTTGAAAAGTTATCTTTAGGAGAGAGAAAATCTAAAATAAATTTGTTTTGTTTTACTGCAGGTGGATGACTACACAGGGCGAGGAAAATGGCAAAGAAAGTGTAAAGTCCGACCGGAAGGGAGATGAAAGAAAACTTGGAAGTCCACCATCGCACATTGCAAGACCAACAGGAAGTCCGCCAAGAGTTTGGCATAATGAAGACAACGGCAGGCACACCGTCAAGTACACCCAACTTATACAAGCCAAATTCAAAATTGAAGACAAACCTAACGGCGAAGTTTATTTGAGCACAAAAATGGCCAAAATCTTGAAGGTATTACAAAGCCAAAATTTGGCTAAGTATGGGAAATTCTCTACAGAAAAAGTTCCAATTTTCCTTCATTGCGGCGAAGGCACAAGGGAATTCCTCTCCAAATTCATGGCACGTGAAGGAATTCCAAAGCAATCCGGAAAGAAAGACTTAATGACTTCAAGTCTAAATAGGTGCTCCAGGGCGAGGTGAGAAGAAGAAGCCAAAGTCATCCAAAATCAAAGCACAAAGGATAAAGCCATTAGCAGGAAAAAATATTCTAAGGCAAGAACATGGAAAAAGAACAAAGCGACTAAGGAAGACATCCAACACGTTGAGGTGGTGCCTCGTCATCTTCCAACCAATCAAATTGTTCCAAATCAACATGCAACAACTTTCTATTTTATCTATTGGTTCATATTTAGCAAAAAGTACAAGTGTCCTTGAATGAAGTTTTCTCATTGGTCGAGGGGTAGCAAACCCTAATTAGGGTCTTATTTGTAATCTGGGCCATTGATCCTAAATCAATCTTGGCCATCGAATTGTAATTGGGGAGCCTATAAATTGAGCTCAACCCCTCATTTGTAAAGCATGGGAGCATGTTGCAAAACATGTTGAGATAAGCAACTGTTGTAAGATTGCCAAAGTAATAAGTAATGCATGCATTGTTCTGATGGTGATTGCTTCCCTTATTTTGGAGTTGGCATGGTTCTTATCCCTCATCATAGTTTAGATTTCTTTTCATGTATGTTAGATGAATGCAAGATTTGATAAGTATTGATTTGTGGTGAAACTTTTGCTCATACTTTCTTTGAATGGATGATTTTCATTCAATGCGTAAAGTTAGCCTGAGTTTATTTTGTGGATGCTTAACTTTTGTCTGGATAAATATTGTTCGATTCGATGGTAGTTATTCATGACATGAAAATCATAAGCACATTCCCTTGAAGATTGCACCCTCTTTGTGTAGTTGTCGTTGAGCGTGGCGAAGCAAAGCGTGGTTATTGGTTCCACCAAGTCAATACCGTCTCTTGAATTCTTAGGAGTAGATTAAAACTTCTAAACCTTCATCTCCTTTTTCAGTTTATTTGATCCATGACCCAAGCAATAGAGCTTCATTGTCTAGACCTTAATTGTGAATTGAACAAGCCTAAGCGTAAGTCCCTTTGTGTTACCAGCAAATCACATCAAAACCATAGAGCTCATCCGCATTCATCTTAAACATTGGAATTACCATATGATCTTACTTGCAATCTTAGCAGAGAAGGTAGTTTTTCAAGAGGGGATAGAGCGTCTTGGACACTTTATTCTAGTAGATGTTTGTTGTGTCACTTGAAAACCGCATCGGGAATGATTTCCGCCCTCAAGGAATCGAGGAAGACCCGCATCCGTGCAAGAGATTCAAGAAGTTCAGGATATGCAGGACGTCCAAGACCAACAGGAAGATGTAATTGAACAGTCAACCATCCCAGATTGGCTGAAAGAAAGACTAAAGAGAAAGGCGCCAGTAGAGGTACCTAAAGAGGATGATGCCGCAAACTTCTTGGCTAGGCTAGAGCAAACTGCCACAAGAAAGCCAGCCAAGAAATTTTCTACCATACAAAGAGATGAGGCTAATAACCGCATAGTGCAGATTGCAGTGCCTATAGTTGATAAATTCCAAGATGAGATTGCCCCGAACAAATATGCCATCACAACTATTGATATGGGTCCTACAACGAAAGGACAAGAAGTTGAGGACTTAGATAATTCTGTTGCCACCATCAAATCTAGGCTAGAGAAGGAAGTGGCGAAGAAGGAGGAGTATAAAAGAGAGATTGAGCATCTAAAAGAGTATATCCAGCACTTAACCAGGCCACTTAATCAAGGTGACCAATCAGCACCTCCACTTCCAAACTCTTCACAGGAACCGGTCAAAAATTTTGAAGAAGAGTTGACTACAACCAGAGAAGCTAAATTGTGATGAGCCTAGCCTAAGCAGACTCAAAAACTCTTCTTTGTTCCCTTGAAATTTTGTCAAACAATTCATATGCAAGCTTCCAGCTTGCTGGTTTGAATTATCAGTCTGATATTAATGCTTTGTAATAGATGACAAATGCATAAGGAATGTTTACAAATGATTTCTATGATGTCTAAGTTCATATCCCAATGCATAAATGACTTCTTTTAACCTTTGCCCAAGCAAATATATAATTTCTAAGAGCAAAATGTTCACTTACAGCCAAGTGACATTGTGTCGAACATTTTTCATGCAAACTAATTAAGTACAATATGCTTGAAGAAACAATGATGGCTCAACTACTTATTCCTCCTTGACTTATAAAATGAAAGGTCAATACATGGTTGCATAAGATAGCCAAGACTCTTGGCAATTACAAATTATTCAATGACTGTCATGCATGCACACCTACAGCTGATTAACAAAATCAATACAATATGCTATGTTACTAATGCCAAATGATAAGGAACCTGATTATATGGAGTCGCCCAAGGTAAGAGCTGATGTAGGAATCAATCTCCAAGCAAAGTGAGCCTTCTTCTATGCAAATCGAATTATTTCACCTAGCCGCCCCTGTTCTGGTCTGATATCAGATTTAAAACAATATGCAAGTATATGCGTTGTCTCAAGCATCATATATCATCTCCATGCTCCAAGGAAGTGGGCGCACCAAACCCTTAAATGAAATCGCTGCTTTGTGAGGGCTCTCCAATCAAAATCGTCCTTCTCAGGGCGTCCTTTCTTAACTGCAAAAATATCTGATTTCTAATAGGCTGCTGAGAAAATCTGGAGATGTCTGTAGCAGCAAATGGATGATGAATATGCAAAACTATTGGCTGTGACCTCTTTCCAAAATCCACGATTTCCTCAATGAAATTCTGACTATCTTTATTTATCAAAACGTCCTTCCTAAAGGACTGAGAATATCACTTTAGGCGTTTACTATTCACGCGTACTGTAGCGCGGGTACTGTAGCAGCAATGAAAAATATTCAATGATCTAAAATCTACTCTTCAAACCCTTGTTTGTATCTCCTCAATGATGCACAAATGAAAGGACCGAATTATCCTCTCCTCAATTTGCAACCCTTCAAGAGATTTTCACTCCCTCAGTTATGCTATCAATAGGAAGTTTTCGTTTCCTATGATCAAAGAAGAAAATTGCGAAAGCCCTAGGCTCCACAAATAAAAATTAATCAAAAATATTATTCATCAACTGGATGCTGAGAATGAGCTCTTGCCTCTCCTTTTATTCTTTCCTTAAGAGAGCTCAAACACCTTCCTGGCCAATGTGGGATAAAAGATTTATTCCCACATTAAATTATTCACTTAACGCACTTTATTATATTAAAGTGACTTTATTATTATAAAGTTACTTTATAACTTTATAATAATATTAAAATATTAAATAAATCACTTAAGTCACTTAAACTTTAATATCTCTTGATGTACTTGTCTGATTGCTAAGCCGTCTGAGCCAGGAGTCGACTCTCCCTATTCTCCATGTGATTGGATGCCTGTCTAAAAATAGAAACCCTGAATAGTGACTTACTATAAATAGTAAGTATGTGAAACTGAGTCTAGAAACAGCTGCAAAGGCCCAATCAAGGTCGACACTGCCAATATGCTTTGCTCAGGTGTCTTTCTATTAATAGGAACCCGACTCTCCCAAAATAGTAACTTACTATAAATAGTAAGTGTGCCAATCTGAGTCAAATAACCTATGCAAAGGCCAAAACCTGAATCCAGCTGAAGAGTAATGTCTCTAAATCACTGGTAACTACTACAAAAGACCCTCTATCCATAGCTGATAGCCTGTGAGGGTCAAATGATAGGCTAATCCTTCACGAGCGATGCTGTAAAATGGGGACATTACATAAAAGAATGGATGGCTGGAAAGAAAGAAGAGGCGATGGCATTCGCGGAGAAGCTGGCATATGTGTATGAGCTGGCATATGTGTATGAGCAAACTTCTTTTCTGTTATCATGAGTTGCATACTTAGCAGAAGCATGGGATGGTCTCCAAGACATCCAAAGTAAAATTATCCCATGTCTTCGTGAGATAAAGGGCATTCCAAAGCAGAGGTTGATTGATGAAAATATTATTGAAGCTGGAGCTGCATATGATTTCAGCGGCTGGTACTACACACTAATCTCACGGGGAGAAGTCCTGGAAAGGGTAGAGCAAGATGGCGCCCAGATTGAAGAACAGGCAAAGGAGATTCGGAGTAAGATTTACCAAATGGCTGCAGATATGCTTGACAAAGACATTGTCTGAAAGAAACACTTGCAGCCAGAAAATTTAAAAGAACAAGTTCAAAGAATTTTCTCCACCACTTTTGGGCCAATCATGAAGGAAAATTTTACCAAGGCATTCAGCTTCATGACCGTCAGAGATACTTTTATGCTCCATGAATCAAAATGGGCGATCACCTTTGCAGAATGTGCAGAAAGTTTGGACTTGCTGGAGTACAAAGTCAATGCACTGCCGGACATTACCATGGAAGAAGTCAGCCTGATCGTGTCCAGGTTCACCGAACGTAGTGCTTTGCGAGTGAATAAGGATGCAACTCCCAGTGCATGAAGTTCTCTTCAGTTAACTGATTGATGTTTAGGAAACCCTAATTAGGGTTTAGTTATTTTAGATCTGAGCCGTTAATCTCATGTTGATCTTGGCCATTCATTGTAATTTGGAACTCTATATAAACCCCTCCCCTCTCTCTCATTTGAAAAAAAAAATCATCATTAGGAGAGGAATCAATTGTCAATTAGAGATTAGAGATTAAAAGAGATTGTAGAGAATAAGAGAGAGAGTTTTATAAAATTGTTGCAAAAGACTATCTTGATAATAAAGTTCATAATGCATGAGATGCTTTGAATCCTTTCATTGTCAAATGGTTGCATGGTTGCATATTTCTCTTTCTCATCCAATAGATTTGAATTAGAATTTCATTTAATGTATGTTAAGAGAATGACAGATTGATAGCAAAGATTAGTGAAACTTAGCTCATACTTTCTTTGAGTGGATGCTTTTCACTCAATGCGTAAAGTTAGACTGAGCTTTATTGTGGATGCTTCAACGTTTACTTCGAATAATGTTGTTCTATTGATGGTATTGTTTGTGGTGAAGAAATTTTAAGCACAAATCCCAGAAGATTGCACTTGCTTTGTGTAGTTGTCGTTTAGCGTGGTGAAACAGAGTATTGTTTATTTAGTTTCACTCAATCCTTGTTGTCTCTTGATTTCGTAGGAATAGCATAGGACTCCTAAACCCTTACTCTTTTTTTACTTTTTTTTAAAAGTCAGAAAATTCCAAAATGATACTGTATCCATGTCCTTGCTTTTATGAGTAACTTATCAAAAGTAAATCCCTATTGTGCCCCCAGCAAATCACATCAACCACAGAGCCTATCCACACCTAACTGAAACATTGGAATTACCATATGATCTTTCTTGCAGTCTTAGCATACGAGGTAGTTTTTCAAGAGGGGATAGAGCGTCTTTGACACTTTATTCTAGAATGTTTGTTGTGTCATAAAACATGCATCAACAGGGTCATGTTCCTGTATCAAGTAGCTAAATGATTCTGTGGGTTTGATATAAAACCCTCCAACAACAACAACAACAAAAAAACAGATTAGTTTATGTTCCAGTCTTCACCCAAGGAAGGAAGCATGCAGCTGTAGGTTTCAAATTTTGACATTGCATTGTTTCAATTCATAAGCAACATGGTTAATCAGAAAAATCTATGTTGGAGTGAATATTTCCTTTCTGACACGTTTGGGCTTCAATGCAAATTAGCAGTTGAAAGAAATGTAAAACTCAAGGGTACATTGATGGTAGTCAAGCAACAGAAATGAGAAGTGTATAAACTTGGCCCTTGAAACACATGTAGCATTCATCAAAAATAAGTGTCTACGCTGCTATCAATCAACAAGCATACAAAAAAGAATATAAGCACTACTGAAGCAAACATGGACTCCTGATATGGCATTAAATTCCACCCATACTTGCTGAGGTAAACACCCTTCAGTCTATACTTTTCATTCCTTCAAGTATAATTGCAAGGTTACATGGAGAAGTAATCAGCTATCAAAATTAGTAAATACACTTTGTAACTTATTGTAGGTATTTGAAACATTAAGTAAAATCCTTCACTGAGATTTTCAGTAGAGACAATCTTCTAGCAATTCTCTTCATTGCCCCTGATCCAAATTTCCAACAGTTTCTAATGGCAATAACTAATAAAAGTGCTAGATGCAACATATAGAAGCTAGATGATTAAATTTAAGCAATAAAAGTCAATGCCATGAGAAAAAATGGACACCCCCTGGTGCAAAACTTCAAGACAAATCACTTTGCATGCCTTTTGACATCATATTACTTCCATCTTGCATACCATTGTTACTCGTTACATACTAGTCAACACAATGAAAAACAGCCCATACTCCATATACACATTTTGATAGAAATGTCAAAAAATATTAAATTTAGACAATGAAAAGGACTCACGTCAAAAAGGATTGACATAAAGTATGACCCCATGTATATGGCTAAGTTAGACTACTAATGCACATAATTTCAAAAAAAAAAAAGAAAAGCTTACTTTTAGCACATTTTATGTTGTAACCACACTATGAACACGACCAGATAAAAGGGACACAATATGTCCTTGGGTAAGAA
The DNA here is from genome assembly GCA_007258455.2 of Sequoia sempervirens. Taxonomy (NCBI): domain Eukaryota; kingdom Viridiplantae; phylum Streptophyta; class Pinopsida; order Cupressales; family Cupressaceae; genus Sequoia; species Sequoia sempervirens. The sequence continues at coordinate 27,826 of VDFB02351905.1, forward strand.
TACTATGGATTATGATGCATGTGGCTAATATTCTGCAATGTTCTGAGTAAATAAAAGTTTTATCCTACAATGCTCTTACAAATTATAAAACAACTTCGTAGGTTGCAGGAGGAGATTAACTCATTCAAAGGAGGTCTACTGTGATCATCAGGCCAGTGATTTCAATTTGACAGAAATGGAATGAGAGTGAACGAGATCTCATGGGAAGATCTTTGGGCAGAGCAGACAGTCAGTAAGAATATTTCATGTCTGAAGTCATAATTTGCAAAAAAGACAAAAAAGCTGTGATACCAGGCTGGCTAAGGTAGTTAAAATAAACATCAACATTGAACATGAAAATCCTCTTATGGGCATGGATTATCCTTTCTGAGGAGATTAAACTCTTGGATTGGTGAATTCCAAATAACTGGTACACCTTTGTGCAAGGAACTAAATGCCAGGGGTCTTCTGCAAGTATTAAAGATAAAGGCAAGGCTAAAATGAAGGATACCACCCTCAATGATGTGATACAGGCTTGACAGAACAGAATGTAAAGATCTCCCGAGAAACTGCTTATAGGAATTTTAGGGGTAGGTGGCAGTAACAAAGCAACACAAAATGCAGTTGAAAAATAATGATAAAGGGTCTATGAATATGTGGCCTAGAAGGTTGGTGCCTCTCAGTCTTAGTCCATTTTGGTGTTTCTATGTAAATAAAGCCAAAGTCTCACAGATGGGAAGTTAAATAGAGATCAGGGTATTGTTTCACTTGTCTTCTCCACTAATGTGTTTATTCATATTGGGATTGCTTATGCTCTTTGTGATGCATTTGATGGGGCTTGCCTTTTCTTTTGAATCTTTGATAATTAACTTTTTACCCATATAAAAAATAAAAATAAAAATTCCTAGACAATGACCCACTACTATTTCAAACAAATATTTGAACATTAATAAAAAAAAAAAAAAACAGCCAAATGGTGTATAGCAAAATTTCTAAAGTGGTATTGTTATCCTGCCTGACAAATGAATTAGATATATCATATTTACAATGATCTAGACAGATTTGTATAATTCAATATTACCAGCAATTTACAAGATTTGGTGTCAATCATCTCAAGCTCAGGCTTTTTGACTTTCGTGTAAAAGCTTTCCTGAATATTAAGTACATCTTATGGCAGTATGCACAAAAATTGCTAGAGATGTTTTTAGGAAGATGAGAAGCAAACGCAGATGCCAATTCTTCCAGCTAGACTACCTCACAAGAGTTTCATCAACATGCATCCTTTCATCACATTCTGTTACTATCAGTTATTTATTCCTATAATTTGTCCCATTTTCAGGCAACATGTCAAGTTGACCACATAACTGATTGTGCAGATCAAAGAGACAGTGAAGTATGGTCAAAATGAGAAAGCATGGATTACAATATTCTTAAAGTATGTAAGTAATCCATGCTGACTTAAGATTGGGCATTAGATTACATTTGTTTTAACTGCAGTCATTGCATCTAGGTCTAACCAACTCACATGAGTTGGGACGTGAGCTACACGAGAAATTGGGCTCTTGTGGTAGAAAATAACCAGATTCAATTCCCAGTAGACATGCTCCATTTTTATCACAACCAAGATCATGTTGTAGCCTCAACAATCTTAATATTGATGAAAAAGGTAGAACTTTACTGTGAATATCATCCAACAGCTAGGTCCAAATTGTATCGTAAAATAGAAAAAGGCTCACCAAATACACCCCAGAGAAGAGTACTGCCCATATCATCCAACAACTAGTTCCAAATCATCTCCTGTAATAGAAAAAGGCTCACTGAACACACACTGAATGATCAGCTCTGAAACAGTAATAATTTCTGTAATTATGAAGAGCAGGCCGTACCCCTAAAATCATGACCTTATTTTAACATCTCATTCTTAAAATTATGACCCTGTTCTATCATCCCATTCTTAAAAAAAACCCATTGTACAATCTCAATCTTAAAATATGACCCTGTTCTATCATCCCATTCTTAAAACAATAATTGACGAGTGTCTTGGCCTCCTCTGTTCTGCCATATTTGAATAGCCCATTCATCAAAGTCCTATTTAAGATATCATCAGGACTAATACCATTGTCCAGCATCTCCTGAAAAAGACAACTTCTCCAAAATGTTATTCATTGCATTTCCCATCGATAAGAGCATTGTATGTCATTGAGTTAGGGGCTACATATGATGTCCCATTTGAAAAAATTTAATATCCCAGAGGGAATATTTTGTAATATCCAATAAAGTTCAATTCTGATTTCTATACAATATTATATACACCTGAAACTATACTTTTTCCAATTGGTATCTCTAATAATTAATCAAGTTTGCACAATTAAATATCTCATTTAAAGATAGCAATCAGATTTGTTTATTAACAGGAAATGTTATTAACTTGAAATTTTAATAATGTGTACTAGAACATCAATCAAATTAACACAATGGTGATTTCCATGTTTAATCACTCTTGAGAAATTGTGGGTTTTCGTCCTTCAATTCCTCCATGAGAGGTTTTTTCTTCAAGTCAAAAGAACTGCAGTTCCATGCTGCAAAGGAGTAATAATCAGATGATAAAAGATGTATTCTTCATATGGCAGTTACTTCTCCTTGTTTGGTCTCTCTTATATATCTTTTTCCTTCAATAGTCATGATTCTTCACATGCCCCTTGACTTTCAATAAAATTAAAATTTTATTTTATATTTATAATAGTAGATAAGGGGGATTCGCTACTCACGAGTTTTCTTCATTCAAAGAGCCTCACGGGGCGAACTGCCCTAAACTACCTCAAAGAAAAGCAGTGAGAGTTATAGAATCAGAAAGAAGCAAGTCACAGAGATTTTCTGGACAAACTGACAAGCTCTCGGCCAAAAGACAGCAGCACAAAATAAGGACGATAGCACGACACGCTGGCATCTCAGAAGCGCGCTAGCATCTCGTACGGACCAAAAAGCAAGTTTGTCATCAAAAATAACAAAGTGACTACTTCTATTGTAATTGCTAAGAAATATTGCAACAAACAACAGAATATAACAGAATTGAAATAAAGTGAAGTAGAACTAATAAAGATAAGGAGAGGAAAGGAAGAAAATGCCCACAATAATCCAAGTAATGAAGCCTCCAGCTAGTAGATAACTTCGATACTTGCATCTGTAAGATTGAGAGAAAGTGTCGGGGTTGTATAGGGGTTTGCCTCAATCAAACCCCCATTTTGGTGTTCCCACCTCCACAAACAGCCAGATAGAAAGAAAGAGAGAAATGAACAAAGCGTGTGATGAAAGAAAACCTGCTTCAGGAGTAGAACCCGCACCACCAAGTGTGAGTGATAAAAGCAATCCTCGCTCGAGAAGGAGAACCCGTATCATGAAGGATGAAATAGATAGGAGATGTGACAAATCCCAAGATGCTCAAAGGTGCAAGCAAGTCTTAAGAAGCCAAGGAGGAAAACAAAGAGAGCTGCAAGAGCCAAGAGTGTTGTAGAGGGTAATATGAGAATGCAAGAGTGCTATAAAAGCTTGAGAGCTTGAGGCTGTTGTAGCAAGTAAGGGATTTGTGCAAGCAAGCAAGATGGGAGAATGCTTGAGAAAGAAGCTAAAAAGGAGAAGAAACTAGAAGAGAAGTTAGGAGTGAAGCTAGAAGCAGAAGAGAGTTGCAAATGAAGTGAAAGGATAGCATTTAAGGAAGGAAAAGAAGCTTCTTGAGCCATTTTCG
>VDFB02351906.1:0-45065 GCA_007258455.2 Sequoia sempervirens
GCATCCATAACTTGTTCATAAGCACACTGTTTTAGGGTTTAGCCATAAGCGACAAAGGCTGATGGTATTTGATAAAATGCTTTGGTAGACATGTATGAAAAATGTGGTAGCATCGACAACTATTTGATATTTATGCAGTTGTAGTATGTTTTGTGCAATGTAATCAGCGATATGAATATAACCAACAAAAATCTATTTTCTATAATTCATGGATTGAACTTTGTATTTTATTTGCTCTCAATGTCTGTATGCTATGGAAATGCCATTACATTTTTAAAAAAAGTAGTTTCTTACTATTTTTCTTCAATTTTTTATGGTTTTTTGTAAATCTACCAAAAAACCCTAGTTTTTCTACCAAAAAACAATATTTTGAAAAAAATCAACTAAAAATAAACAAATCTAATTGAAAATTTGATAAAAAATAAAGAACTTTACCTGTTAGAGATGGACTCCAAATCGGATATCGGATTTCGCTCTCCACTGTGCGCCCGCCGCCGATGAGCCGAAAACAAATGAGAATGACTGTTGGTCGCGGACCTTTTTTTATATATATACTTAACAAAATCGGATATCCGATTTAAATCGGATATCCGGGATATCCGATTCCCAGAACTAAGTTTCCCTTTGTCTGGATCGGAATGAGTGTTTTTTTAGATACTTCAACAAAATCGAATATCCGATCCAAATCGGATATCCGATTTGGATCGGATATCCGATTCCTAAAACTAAGTTTTCCCTCTGCCTCGGTAGTCACCCCAGCTCCAAAAAGTCAACTCACCATTTTCGCGTTTTTGAGTCGTAGAAACACGTATTTTTTTCTCCATTGCCACTTTTTGGCATACCATGATCCTGCACATGCCCGTTTGTGTTTCTCATCAATTTTTTAGATTTGTATATGCAAAGTTATGAAAACTAGCTAACATTGTTTTACAACTCCATTATTGAATAAAGGCTACCTAAGTGTAAGTTGTTTGAGGAAATTAATTGTGAGGTGTGGAGGTTGAAGGTCCACCAGGAAACTGTTTGAAATCCAAAGCATGTTATGAGACAAACATTCAAATATAACATTCAACTGTTCAAATGCAATAATAATATCTTTAATACTAGTTGCATACCTGTGGAATCAATGTCGAGAATGAATAAGGGTCTATAGGAATGGGGCTCGTCTCATGAACACTCCAACCCTGAAATTTAATCATATCGAAATTCTACTAATTTACTTATTCTTAAATTTCAAAATATAATTTAATAAACAACATTAAATGAACTTGTTGAATTTTACCTGAGTGTCAATGTCGAATGTATTATTCAACAAATCATATGTGAAAGCCATTTCCTCTACAACTGATGTAGGTTGTGTAGTTGCATCTCGAGCACTTTGATAATTGTACGTGCAAACTACACCACAAGCACCACAATGGTGGGGTGGAGCTTGGGGCCTACACGTCTCCTCCACACCAGGCTCTACTAGAGGCCTCACACATTGTAAAATGGTCTGGGTGAGTGAGCCAATCGACTCCAGCGTGTCCACCTCTACACTATCCTTAACAATTGAAGGAACAACGACATGCTCCACCATGGGTCTAGCCAAGGGTCTCGGTGCGAACTGTGGATTATGTCGTGCAGTAGGTCTATCATGTGTGGAGCTGCCACCTCTACCCTAAAAGTAAAAGATGTAAAAATAATTTGGCATCTTATTGAGGATAAACTCACAATAGAGTTTCCTCAAAAAGTATTGTGGTACCTCATGGTTATTGCATGGAGGTTGGTCAAATACCATCCACCACCACTCCCAAAATTTATTTTTAATTAAGTCATAGTGGCACCAATGGATGGGGAACCTCTTGCATGTATGAGACAAAGGTGCGTTGGTTTTCAGGTTTGTAAATTGGGCACATAAGTCGGCTTTGCTATTTTTTTGTTTTTTAACATCTGCATATGACAAACCTCTAGCATAATATTGTCTCATCCCATGCCTCTTATTTGACAAAAAATTATTTTCTTGCTCATTTCTCCTACATGAGATACAATTTACTTCAATGATTCAACAATCCCTCTCCTATAAGGGTGGGTTTCGGCATGCTCGGTTAATCTTCCAGTTAATTTTTCAATGCCTCTTTTATTGTTTTCAATTTGATTTAGAATATTTTCTTGTGTTCCTTGAGGATGCCTATGAATTGATGGAGGGGTTTCAGGTTGTTCTTGAATAGGAGGCTCTTCTTGAGGGGGTGACTGTGAATTCTCAATGTTTGGAGGTGGAGTTTCATTCCCTGAGAATTAGAACAAAATTTTATTATAAAAACCTATTTCAATCTGCATTCTAAATCAAATTCAAAATAAATAGAATAAAAATACATACCTCTTCGCAATCTTCGATGTCTCTGACGTGTTGGCGGAATCCTCATGAAAAATAGCAAGCTAAGGATGCAAATAATGGATGATATTTGGCAAGCGCGAGTTGCAGACCTCAAATCCTCCAAGCCAAACCATGGGTTGAAGTGAAATGACATTTCAAAATGTGTTTTTTTTTCTTTTATTCACCTTTGGCATTTGGCGTATGCCAAATTTGGCGTGCGCCAAATGGCCAATTTATGCCTTTTTGTGAATTTTTACAGTTTGACACCTAAATTGTGTCACAAATTGGTGCACTTACCCATTCATGTATGTGCATCTTCATGTTCTATAATTGCAAGTTTTGAAAAAATATTTGTATCTCTCTCCTGAAGATTAGTATTAGGAAGGCATATTGATTTCCTTTTAGTTGGTATTAGAGCTTGGAAAGCTTTGTTATCCTTGTGGGTAAGACGAGTTTTTTGTGTTGATCTTGTTCAGTGGGAGTTTTGCAGAGAAATCTGATTGTAAACTTATTGTAGATGTAAGATGGCAAGCACATCCAGAATAATTTAGAGATTGAGAAGTTCAACGGTGGCAATTTTGAGTTGTGGAAACTTGAAATGAAAGACTTGTTTGTAGACTGAGAGTTATGGGATGTAGTGTCCACTAACAAACCATCAACAAACTTGCAGAATGATTGGGATGCAAAGGACCAAAAATCCAAGGGTCTGATTAGATTGTGCTTGGCCAATTCGGCTCTCTTGAATGTCCATGAAGAGAAGATAGTGAAACTCCCATGGAAGAAAATTGGTGACATTTATTAGGGAAAATCCTTGGTAAATAAGTAATTCCTAAGAAAGAATTTATACTCTTTGAAGATGGAGAAAGGAGTGTCTATTGTAGATCATTTGAATGCATTTAACATGATCATTTCTCAGTTGGGGTATGTTGGTGTGAAGATAGATGATCATGATTGTTGCATGCTCTTTTTTTGCTTGTTGCCTGGCACATGGGATCACCTAGTAATGGCTATTAGGAGTACAACAAACACTTTCAAGATGGAAGATGTGGTTGCTTTGCTGTTGTCAAAGGAAATATGAATGAAGTCTTTTGAGATGGCCAAGGAGGCCCTTACTGTCTGAGGCAGATCAAAGGAGAAAGGAAAGAAGAAAGACAAGAAGTCTAAATCCAGGTTAGAGGGGAGATCAAAGTCTCCTAGTAAAAATTCCAAGGTGAAATGTTGGAATTGTGGGATAGACTGGATACATCTAGAAATATTGTAAAGAGGAGAAGAAGAAGAAAAAGAAAAATAGTTCTTCGAAAAATGAATCTTCTCAGAGCAATGCAGATGGCCTCATAGCAGCCTTGGTGACTAAGGCATCAGAAGATGTTTGGTTGATTGAATCAGGTGTGTCCTTTCACATGAACTCTCATAGAGGTTGGTTCTCAAAGTACAAAAAGTATGCTAGTGGAAGGGTGTATTTGGGTGATTATTATCACCTAGAGATTGTTGGCTGTGGAAGAGTTAGAATTGTTAGGGTTCAGGTAGATTGGAGCAATAAACATTAACAATTATATGCATATTAAATAACCTAGAAATAATAATGAAGAATAAATAAAAGAGATCAATACAAAATTTAACATGGTTCACCTAATATGGGCTACATCCAGAGAAACTTAGCCATCTAATGATTTTATTATCTAGTGCAAAACAAATTAGAATCTCAAAAATACTATGCCGCAACATACATCCCAACCGCTTATAACAAGCTTTTTGGAACCTTCTAGAATTAGGGTTTTAAAAGGTCATTTTTCATTTGACGTGTTAATGGGAAAAACTTAACGTGTCAACAGGAAAAAAAACCTTGACGTGTCAGTGGGAAAACCTTGATGTGTCAAAAAAAAAAAATTGGGGCAATGCCCTAAACCCCATTGATACATTATGAGTGTACATTATTTGCATGATCAGTCACCGCATACCAACAATCTATCACTTGGAGACTGATCAAGCTCTACACCAAAAAATCTCCCACTTGGAGACTAATCCTGGATGACACTGTTGCACTTGTGGCTCCCACTGGATTACAGGTTTGGCTAGTTTCTTATGTCCACCATTATCATTTGTGAAGGCCAACAGAAATTGATGAGGAAATTAGTTTCTCTTGTTTAACTGCCTTTGTCAACATATCTACAGGATTCTCACTTGTGTGAACTTTCTCCAGCTTCAACTATTTATCCTCCAAAACTAACCAAATGAAGTGGTATATGAGCTATATGTGATTAGTTTTTGAATGCAGAGCCGAGTTCTTAGCAAGATGAATGGTAATCTAGCTATCAATGTACAAAGGTATCTCATTGTCATTGTCCCAATTCCTCTAGAAAATTTTGTAACCAAATCATTTCCTTGCTAGCTTTCGTAGCAGCAACATACTCAACTTTAGTGGTTGAAAGCACAACCTTTTGTAGCCTTGAAATCCAACTGACTACAATACCTCCTACAGTAAAAAAATACCTTGTAGTACTCCTCCTACTATCAATATCACCTGCCAGATTAGAGTCAACATATCCTTTTAGAGCATAATTTTTTCCTCCAAAACATAGTTTCTTTGAAGTAGTACTTCTCAAATATTGGAAAACCCATTTTACTGCATTTCAATGTTCCATTCCTAGATTGCTCATATACCTGCTCATAACTCCCACTACATGTGCAATATCTAGCCTTGTGCATACCATTGCATACATCAAGCTACCAACTACTGATGTATATGGTATTTTAGACATTTTTTCTTCCTCCTCTTGTGTCTTTGGAAACATCTCCTTAGTCAACTTAAAATGACTAGGCAAATGTGTACTAACTACTTTTTCATTCTGCATGTTAAAATTTTTCAACACCTTCCCTACATACTCACTTTGAGAAAAAAATAGTTTTTTGTTTGTCCTATCCTCTGTGATCCTCATACCAATGATTTATTTTGCTGCACCCAAATCCTTCATAGCAAATAAATTTTCTAATTTCTACTTAATTTCATTAATATGATGCATGTTAGACCCAACAACAAGCATGCCATCAACATAAAGCAATATGATAATATAGCTATCATTACCTAATTTCTTAAAATAAACACAATAATCAGAATGACATTTTTGTAACCTTGTTCAGCCATAAAACTATCAAATTTCAAATACCATTACTGAGGTGCTTGCTTCAATCCATACGAACTCTTCTTTAAACTGCACACAAATTCCTCCTTACCCTTGACCTCATATCCCTGTGGTTGTTGCATGCATATTTCCTCTTCCAAATCCTAATGGAGAAATGTTGTTTTCACATCTAGCTATTCAAGATGCAATTCTTCCATAGCCACAAGACTTAGAATAGTTCTAATAGAAGTCATCCTTACAACTGGAGAAAATATTTCATCAAAATCTATACCTTTTTTCTGTGCAAAATCTTTTACCATGAGTCTAGACTTATATATTTTCTTGCATCCATCTTCTTCCTTCAACCTATAAACCCATTTATTTGGAAATTCTCTTTTTCCTACAAGCAATTGGACCAAGTCCTAAGTCTAATTGTGTAGCAAGGAATCCATTTCCTCTTTCATGCCTAGCTTCCACTACTTTTTGGTATCTACTTGCATTGCTTCTTCATAACCCTCAAGTTCACTAGAATCAATTAATAATATAGTATATAATGATGGAGATTTAATATTTCTATAGGTCTAGTTATCCTTGTAGAACATCTAACACTTGCGGGAGTTTGTGGGATAACTTGTTGTTGAGCATTAGGTACCACTAGCATTTTATTTTTTGGAATCTCATCCAACACCACATATTCCTTTTTGGCCTGTTCATGCTTCTTTTCCTATAGCTAATCCTTATTCATGACCTTCTCATTGAATATAACATCTCTACTCCTAATTATTTTATGATTTTCATAACCCATATCCGATAACCAAATTCATCTACTCCATATCATATGAAGATACTTTTTTAGACTTAGCCTCAAGCTTGGTTCTATTTTCAATATCAACATGGACAAAAGCTTCACAACCAAAAGTTTTTGGAAATGAATAGTTTACCTTTTTACCCTTACATGCCTCCTTTGGAATGCCACCATTCAAAGGATTTGAAGGTCCCCTATTTATTAAATAAATAGAAATATGTATAACATCTTCCCAAAACTATAAGGGTAGTCCATAATGCAATCTCATGCTCCTTGCATGCTCCATAATGGTCCTATTCATCCTCTTAGACACACCATTTTCTTGCGGGGTTCTAGGAACCATTTTCTGCCCATGTATTCCATACATATGAATAGTAATTTTCAAATTCGCTGCTGCAATAATTGCCTCCATTATTAGATCTGAGACACTTCAACTTTTTTCCTATCCCATTCTCAACCAAAGCTTGCCACTTTTAAAATGTTTCAAATACTTCTGATTTTTGTTTTAGGAAATACACCCATGTTTTCCTACTTGCATCATCTATAAAAGTAACATAATAGCAAGAGCCACCAAGAGAAGATACCTGAGCTTGTCCCCATACATATGAATGCACAAGCTCTAATTTCTCACTCTTCTTCTATTTTCCAACTTTGAGAAATCATACTCTATTTTTTTTTCCATAAACATAATTTTCACAGAACTCCAAGTCAATTTTCTTCAGAATTGGTAGCAACTTTCTAGAGTGGAGGATCTTCATCCCTTTCTCACTCATGTGCCCAAGTCTATGGTGCCACAATTTTATTTTTATCCCTGTATCAAGTGCTATAACTATCTCAGTAGCAACTGTTTCTGTAGCAGCTAAGGTAGAATAAGTATTACCAGTACACAAATACAATGTTCCTGCCTTTTCAGCTTTAGCTACTACTAATGCACCTTTAGTGACCTTCCAAATTTTTTCTAAAAAGGTAACTATGTAGCTTTCACTACCTAGTTGTCCTATAGAAATTAAATTCCTTCTCAAATTTTGAACATGCCTTACCTCCTATAGCAAGCATTCATTTCCATTCTACAACTTGATTTTTGTCTTTCCTTTTCTAACAATCTAATAGGGTTCATCATCACCTAAATATACCTATCCAAAATCACCTTGAACATAATCTACAAAATATTTCCTACATATGGTGTGTGGCATGAAATGAAGCCCCTGAATCTATTACCCAGGAATCATTAGCATTATTTAAACACAAAATTAAAGCATCCTGCAATTTATCACTTGCAACATTAGCTTCCTTACTATCATCATGTTGTCTGTCTCCTTGTTTTCCCTTTCGAGACCAATAATCCTTCTTCAAGTGTCTTGGCTTTCCACAGTGCTAGTAATCCATTCTTCCTCTCAATTTAGATTTTCCTTTCTTTGACTTCCCTTGTGACTTCCCATGATTTGTTGGGCTTTTTCCTCTCTCTTTTATTCTTCCCTTGTTCTCCACGGTCAAAGCATTACCCAATGTTGAACTCTCACCTGTGCTTTTCTGTCGCATTTCCTCACTAAGGATAACACCAACAACATCATAAAATTTCAATGTATTTGAACTAGAGATAGAGTTACTTATTGAAAGGTGAAAAATTATCATTGACTATGGTTTAGGACATAGAACAACAATCTTCTACACTCTCATTCAAGGAAACCCTAGAGATCTCAATCCAAGGATGAAGTAGGAGAAAGAGATCTTGCTGTAGGGTATCCTAGGGTCTTATTAGAGACTAAAGAGGGGTTCACCACCAAGCTAGGGCTTGGAAAGACAAATGATATGAAAGATCTAATGACAAAGACTAATGATATGAAAGCCTTCCCTAAATGACCTAGAAATGAATGCAAAACAAAATAGAAAGCCGAGAAACCAGAGATGTGCACCTAGAAACCTATAGGAGCTTGAATGAAGATGTGAAATGCTAAAAATACTAAAATTAATATAGAATAGGACTCATATGCCGTGCTGGGTGATTTAGTCCCAAATTGGAGTTTCTAGGTAGGAACAAAAATCTAGCAAAGGAAAGTTTGGAACTCCTGAAAACTACAAATTTGACTGTACTGGGACTCATATGCCAGAAGTGGCGTATCAGTCCAATTTTTCTTTTCTAAGAAATCAAGATCTAAATCTTCTCTTCAATCCCTTCTTTGCCTTCTCAACTTAGTTTATGGACCCGAATAGTTGAATTCTGCTCTGTAGAGGTCTTTCAATGATCTTGTAGATGATGTGACAACTTTGATAGCTTTGAACACTTGACAAATTTTCTCCAATATTTCTCTTCAATATGTCTTCAACCTAGGTTTGGAAATCACACACTAAAGAGAGGGAAAAATTGTGTTTTGTTAGTGGAAAGGGGTTTTCCTTGGTCAAGCCTTGTAATTAAGTCAAATGGAAAGGAGGAATGATGAATGAACAAAATGTAATGTCGAAACTCACCAAACCCTAGCAATAAAGTGCTGCAAACATGTATGAAATGACTCCAATGGATGTAGATCTTGATTCTTGCTTGAATGTTGTTGATCTTGAATTGAATGTTTGCTTGAATAATGAAACCCTACATCACAAATGTTAGCTCAAAAACAAAGATGATGCATGATGACTTTGACATGATGCTTGATACTTGAATAATGCTTCAAAACACTTGATAATCAACTCTTGAATGCTCTTGTAAACTCCTGAATGCTCTTTTGAACTCTAATTTTCTATTAGGAATGCTCTCATGAAAGTCTTAGGTCACTTGTAAACTTGATAGGTGAAAATGAGTGAAATAACCTTGTATTTATACTTGTTTATGCCAAATTTCCTAAAATTACAACACTACAAGCTGACATAAGATCTAGTAGAATAAAATCACACCAATAATTTGAATTTAATTTAATTTTAAGCCACACAAGACTCATATGCCAGGAGTGGCGTATGAGTTCCATTAGGCTAGGCTATGGGGCACATTTTTCAAGAAATGCTTAGATTCATGTGAAATCAGGATTGAGGCCCCAAAACTTAGGTGGGACTCATACACCCAAGGTGGCGTATGAGTCCTGGGAAAATCATTAAATATGGGCCATAAAATCCAAAAAAGACATGAATTATGATTGGGTATTTGTTTATGTCAGGATTATCCTCAAAAAGATGCATTAATTAAGGCTTGTGGATGCAAAATAAGTCCAATTAAAGCATATAAAGAAGCCCAATTAATTAATGAAACCCTAGATTAGTGTGAAAGTGTGGTACAACACTTTACAACACCTTAAATAAGGTACAATTAAGTTAATTTATTTTACAAGGGCCCAAGACCTAATGTGAATGTGTTGAACACATTACAACATTAAATCAAGGCAGTTACATTAAGTCCAATTTAATAAGGAGGACCCAAAAAAGTGTGAAAATGTCACGAACAACATTTTTTAACACTACACTTACAATCATTACCAAGCTATTCTAGCTTTTTGGCCCAAAGAACATAAAACCAAGAGAGCCCTCACCTCTTCATCAAAATTCACTTTTACAGAAGTTAATTGACTAGTAATCGTATTAAATTCATTTAAATGATTTGTCACAGATCCACCTTCAATAATTTTTAGATTAAACAAATGCTTCATGAGAAATACCTTATTTGAGGCTGAGGGTTTTTCATACAATTTAGCCAAAGTTTTCATCAGATCATTTGTTGTCTTTTCTTTTGTTATATTAAATGCCATAGATGGTTCCAGGTACAATTCAATGGTTCCTAGTGCCTTTCTATCTAGAATCTCCCATTCTTCATTGGACATTGTAGCTTCTTTCTTTTCTTTTCCTTGCAATAGCCACCATAGATCCTTTTGATACAAATAATCTTCCATCAGAATCTTACATAATTGATAATTCCAGCTGTTGAACTTCTCAACCTTGAATTTTCCTTCTTCCATTGCTCCTACTCAAAACTAGATGTTTCCTACCAATCGACTGAAATACACGCAGCTCTAATACCAATTGTTAGGGTTCAGGCAGATTGGAGCAATAAACATTAACAATTATATGTAGATTAAATAACCTAGAAATAGCAATGAAGAATAACCAAAAAGATATCAACACAAAATTTAACATGGTTCACCCAATATGGGCTACATCTATAGAAACTCAACCATCCAATGGTTTTATTATCCAATACAAAATATATTACAATCTCATGAACACTATGCCGCAACATATATCCCAATTGCTTACAACAAGATTTTTGGAACCTTCTAGAATTAGTGTTTTACAAGGTCATTTTTCATTTGATGTGTTAACGGGAAAACCTTGATGTGTCAGTGGGAAAAAACCTTGACGTGTCAATGAAAAGAAAAATTTGGGGTGATGCCTCAAACCCTATTGATACATTACGAGTGTATAGTATTTTCATGATCAGTCGCCACATGCCAACAAGAATTCAGTTTCCTAATGCAAGAGTGAAGGCAATTGATGATGTGATGCATATGCTAGGTCTGGCTTGAAATTTACTTTCTATAAGTAAGTTGAATGATGTTGGTGTGCAAGTCTCTTTTTTGAATGGTGTTTGTAAAATCACTAGAGGCTCTATGGTGTTGGCTAAGGGTGCATGAATTGACACTCTATATAAGCTAGATACATCTACAGTACAGTGTAATAGTGCTTTTGCAAAGTCAAGTAAATTTGATCATGTAGAGAAAGGAGGTGTTGTTCTTGAGGGTGCAAACTCTTTGGAGATGAAGCTCCCAGTAGAGAAAACAATGTTGTGGCATCAAAGGCTCTGCCACACTGGTGAAAAAGGATTTTTGAGGGGCTTGATGATTGTAATCTTGAGTTTTATTTTTTAGAACATTGTATATATGGAAAGAAACACCATTTTTCATTTTATTCTAGTCCTGGGTGATCCCAAAATAGTGGTTTACAATTTTTGGCCAAACTGGACACTGAAATTATTATTTTTAACTAAATCTTCACATTCGGGCACCTATAGTGGCTAAACCATGAGGAATTTGAAGATGATGCAAACTAGAGTCTCATCACATTTTGTCTGTAGATTCTAAAACTATTTTTTTCAAAAAATTTAGAATAAGATTGCACTTCTTTTTCCATCTCCCACGAAAACTAGTTTTTTTTTCAGAAAACAACATTTTTAAAAAGTGACGCACACCGTATAATGCATAACTTTTTTTCCATGAAGAATAAAATTCTAATTCTTTCGAATTTAGATTTTTAACTCTGATATCTAGTGCTTCCACTTGGTTAGATAGTTTTTTATTGAATATTTTTTCTTTAATCAAGTTTCGAAGTCAAACCAATTACAATTCAGATATAGCGCGACTATATAATGTGTAACTCTTTTTGTATATATCAAGATTCATTTTTTTTTGTTGGATCAAGGACTTCAATATCTGGTGCACTCATATTTTTTTTTTTTTTTTGATAATCTGTTATTTTTCCACATGTGCAGAACAAAGACCTTCATTTTCAAAGAACAACCTATGTTTAATAAAACTAAAAAAACAAATGCATAATAAAACCAAAACATATTAAAATCATATTCATTGGATAGATCGTTCCAAGGACTACCTAATTCCAGTTGGGTTTGTGAAGATTCCTCCATTTTCATCCTCAACTTGAGCTTCGAAGCGTAAAAAAATAGGTTTTTTTTTGTGTTTCAGGGGGAGAATGAGGAATAAGGGGGGTTCGTACGAACCCCTAGGGGTTCGAGCGAACCACCCTCAATATGCATTTCCTTTTGTTATTTTGGGCAGGAAATGTGGGCCCAATAATTAATGGGTTCGCTCGAACCCTAGCTCGGGCGAACCCCTTTCGGGTTCGATTGAACTTGTAGGTTCATTCGAACCCCTAAAACCAATTTTTTTGCCATGGGGTTGTTTTTTCTTAGTTTTCCTCCCTCCATCAAATTGTAAACCACTATTGTGGCTTCACCCTCCCCATAAATATTTTTAAATTCTAAATTATATTCATGTTGATGTGTTTGGTCCAGTTAATGTTCCTTTGTTATTGAATTATGTGTATTTTGTTTCATTCATAGATGATTATTCAAGAAGGAAATTTGTTTATTTTCTCAGAAGTAAAATTAAAGTTCAGCCAGTTTAAGGAATTTAAAACCTTGGTTGAAAATCAAATTGGTAAAAAGACTAAGTGTTTGAGGACAGATAATGGTGGTGAGCTTTGTTCAACAAAATTCAAAAAAATTTGCAAGGACCATAGAATTAAAAGGCATAAAATAAAACCTTACACTCCATATTAAAATGGAGTTGTAGAAAGGATGAATAGAACGTTGATGAAAAGGGCGAGAAGTATGTTGAGCAGTGTTGGTCTGAAACAAAATTTTTGGGATGAGGCTGTAGCTACAACATGCTATTTGATTAAAAGATCTCCCACTTCAATGCTCATGGACAAGACACCTATGGAAGTGTGGTCTAGTAAGAAGTCCTCGTTGAGACACATTAGAGTCTTTAGTTGTGGGGCGTATGCATATGTGCCCAGTGAAAAGATATCTAAATTGGAGAACAAAACAATGAAGTGTATCTCCATCAGTTATGGAATTGGCATGAAAGGGTACAAGATTTGGAACCCAATTATAGAGAATGTGTTATATAGAAATAATGTGATCTTCCATGAGCTAAAACCTTCTACAATTCATTTGTAGCCAAAGGTGAAAGAAGCAGAAAAGAAGGAGGTCTAGTTGAAATTCCTCTTACACTAGATAAGGATGAATTACGTACTCCTGGTGGACCTGTTAGTGAGGAGAGCTCAAGAAGCTCTGAAAGTTTCAAACAAGATGAAAAACCTTAGCCTCAACTTCTAAGGAGGTCTACACATGCTAAATGGCAACCTGAAAGGTTTGGATATTTTATGTTAGATTCTAGTTGTGCCTATGCTTTGATTGCTAACACTGATGAGCCTAGGACTGTTAGAGAGGCTATGGGTATGTCTAATTCAAATTCTTGGTTGGAAGCCATGAATGAAGAAATGGCATCATTGAAGAAGAATGAAACATAGGATCTAGTACCTTTTTCTGAAGATTGAAATCTTGTTGGATGTAAATGGGTGTTCAAGAAGAAGATAGGTCTTGATGGTAGTGTTGAGAAGCATAAAGCAAGGTTGGTCGCGAAAGGATATTCCCAGGTGGAGGGGATTGATTACAGATATTTTTTTTCTCCTGTAGCTAAGCTGATGTCTATCAAATTTTTGTTGTCACTTGCAAGCAGTCAGTTGTTCTAGTGTTGTAGGGAATGGAACTTTTTGTTGAAGATTGTCCAAAATCTCCTATTGAGATGGAGGACATGACCAAGGTGCCTTATGCAAGTGTAGTTGGTAGTTTAATGTATGCAATGATACATGCCAGGCCAGACATTGCCCAAGCAGTGGGAGTGCTTAGTCGGTTTATGGCTAATCTAGGAAGGCCGCATTAGGATGTTGTGAAGAGAGTTTTCAGGTATTTGAAGGGTACTTCTGAGTATGCCTTATGTTATCATGGTTACTTTACTGGATCTTAGAGTTCAGTTAGAATTCGTGGATATGTGGATTCTGATTGGGCAAGGGACATTAATAGTAGAAGATCCACCCATGGATATGTGGATTCTAATTGGGAAGGGGACATTAATAGCAAAAGATCCACCAGTGGATATGCATTCACGTTGTTTGGTGGTACAGTTAGCTAGATGAGAAAAAATTAGGCTATAGTCACTTTATCCACTACTAAGGTTGAGTACATGGCGACAACTCACGCTAGCAAGGAAGCCATTTGGATTAGAAAATTGTGTTCAGATGTTGGTTTCAATGTAGGGTAGATTGTTATTTTTTGTGATAGTTAGAGTTCCATTTGTTTGGTGAAAAATCCAACCTTCCATGCCAGGATGAAACATAATAACGTACAATACCACTTTGTTCATGATATGGTTGAGGATGAAAAGGTTAGTCTGGAAAAAAATGATACTCTAGAAAATGTTATGGATGAATTGATGAATCTTGTGAGCACGTATAAGTTCAAATGGTCTGTCAGTTCAATGGGCCATGGGGCCTAGAATATTCAATGAATTCAAGCATTGGAAGGAGCCAGTAAGTTCTTTGTCAAGTGGGAGAATGTTTAGAAAGGGTGTCTCAAACTTGTTGGCATAATAGGCTTTAGGCTTCAGGTTCATTAGGATGACAATTGAGTTTCAGCGAGATGAAATTCCTAGTCTCCTCGACATCTTGATAAGCTCTCCACAAGTTGGTATTAAGTGCTTCGTCAGGTTGATAATCAAATGATGACAAGACTTAGAGATGAGTCTACTCGAAATCTCGATAAGCACTTAGCTTATCGCTTGGTATGTTTGGAGTTTGCATCGACTGAAGCTTCATTGACGAGACAAGTGAATGTCGATGGGACTGAATGAGCAGTCCCTTCAACATATCGATGAACTACAAGAAGTATTTTGTTGGAGGGATAAGTCGTTGTCAGAGGCAGTCACTTGGTAGTACCTTTGACATTCCGATGAATAGAAGGAAATTTTTTTAGGAGACAGGTGGGTATTGATGGGACCTTGAGTCTTGTCTCTTTGATATCTCGATGGAAGGTTGGGCCTCTTCATCAGAGGGAATGATGGATTTCGTCAAGACATAGACGATGGTCCCTTTGACATGTCGATAAGGTGGGATTGAACTATGTGAAGGATAATGTTTGATGTACAATGATGACTTGGATGACATGTAGGTGGTGGGGACCACCTGATCAAGGTTTTAGGATTCATTAGCATCTCCTTATATCGGGAGGAGGTGTTTTAATGTCTCTTCAACATTCTGATGAGACTTCATCAGTGAGACATCACCATATCGAAAGGAGTTGCTACATGGTCCCTTCGACATCCCGATAGGATGAAATGATGTGTATTGGGGTGATAGTGAGGATTCAAAGAGACATGATTTCATGTCTCTTCGACATTTCGGTAGAACTTCATAGAAGTGACGATAACTGTTCGATTTGGTATGGAAGTTGGAGTGACTATTCTCCTATTATTCTTGTGAAGTTTGTATGTAATGCAATAGTGCATTGTGTAGGTGTATGATCATCAAAGCAATTGTAAGGAAATGTTGTTGGATTCATTCTATGAATCAACACCTAAAAGAGCATAGCTCTATGACTTGCATGTAATTTACGTTTGACTATAATACAAGAGGTCTCTACTTTGGTGTGTGGGTTTTTTCTCGAGAGGGTTTTCCCACATAAATCCTATGTTCATTCTTTATTTTCTATTATGTTATTCATGTATGTGCATCTTTGTGTTCTGCAATTGCAAGTTTTAAAGAAAATGATGTATCTCTCTCCTAAAGATTAGTATTAGGAAGGTGTATTCCACACTTTGCTTTCCTTTCAAATTTTTATAACTCTTCTAGTTATGTGTGTTTTTATAGTTGTTTGCATGGGTTCTAGACTATCCTTCTTTAGATCCTTTGACCATGACTACATTAAGTCATATTAAATATAATGTAAGGTAATTATTTAATTGTGAGTTAAGATTGTTGAACACATAATTAAATTATTAATGTGTTCGATAATATTTTTATTATATTATTAAACTTAGGCTAAAAGCTACCAAAAAAATAAGTTACATTAGATCACATCAATAAGATGACATTAATAGTGTAACCTTTGAGAATACAAAAATAGGAAAAGATATTAATCTTTTAACGAGCTTATATATTTAAATGATATTATGATCTATTAAGAATACTAATGTTATAATAATTTTTTATTTAACGGTGATCCCACAATAGTGGTTTACAATTTTTGGCCAAACTGGACACTGGAATATATTTTTTTAACTAAATCTTCACTTTCGGGCACCTATAGTAGCTAAACCATGAGGAATTTGAAGATGATGCAAACTAGAGTTTCGTGGAATTTTGTCTATAGATTCTAAATATATTTTTTTCAAAAATTTTGGAATCAAATTGCACTTCTTTTTCCATCTCCCTCGAAAACTAGTTTTTTTCAAAAAACAATATTTTTAAAAAGTGACGCTCACCGTATAACGCATAACTTTTTTTCCATGAAGGATAAAATTCTAATACTTTCGAATTTAGATTTACAACTCTAATATCTAGTGCTTCCACTTGGTTAGATAGTTTTTTATTGAATATTTTTTCTTTAATCAAGTTTCGAATTCAAACCAATTATAATTCAGACATAGCGCAACCGTATAACGCGTAACTTTTTTTGCATGTATCAAAATTTAATTTTTTTTCTTTGTTGGATCAAGGACTTCAATATCTAGTGCACTAATATTTTTAATTTTTTTTTTAAATAATATGCTATTTTTCCACATATGCAGAACAAAGAGCTTGATTTTCGGTGAAAACCCTACATTCACGAGAAATAAAAAATAAATATAATAATCAAATTAAATTTATTTAAAATTATACTTTTTGGGAAGCTTATAATAAGGACTACATACTTGCAAAAAACAAATTTTAAATGAATTCATTTGATCCCCCAAAAGGTAAATCAAAATTCATTTTTTATCATCATTTTGATAGGTGTAAAGGAGACTCTGTTATAGGTATGGTTTAAAACTAGCGGGGTTCTATCCAAGGGGGTTTTATTTAAGATAGTTTGATCAAGCCCTCTTCAATTGGAATTATTTAAATGGAAATTTTCAAGGCTTAAATTGTAAACCACTATTGTGGCAGCACCGTTAAAATGCTCAATCTTGTAGACATACATAAAATAATAATCTAAATCTAAAAAATAATAAATGTAAGTTATATAAAATAACAAATATAATTTTATAAAATCATTAAATGGTAGCATGCTAATCTACATTGTGCAAAACTCAATCCTTCATATAACATCCAATCTACTCATCCTTTACCATTACCTATAAATTTTTTATTTTTTTTAAAAACAAATAATATGTATATAAATATTAGTAGTTAGAGGTTGATAATTCAAATCCTACACTCCTAGGGCGTCCCTCACTATGGTTAGCATTTATCAAGAACAAGTAGTTTATAGTTATTTCTAGCTAAGAAAAATCTATTAAGTTTAGATGTAGATTGATTAAACAATGAAGTTGATAGATTATTGAAGTCAAACTCTTAACTTGGATGGTGACAATGAAAGGATTTTATTTGATTTCTTTGTAGATTAAAAAAATGGATGAGTTTATTTTAAATCTACCTTCCATTAATTTTTTTGGTTAAATTAATTTAAATTTTATATAACTAGAAAAAATTCCTTCTACAAATTTTAAAAAGTTATTTTTACTGGTTGAGCTATTATTTCCTATATGAATTGTAAAAAATAGATTTAAAAAAATAAAAAAATAAAAATGAAAAGATATCAAATATTCATTTATATTTTAGAGAAAGAAAAAAATTATATATATATATATAAATAATTTACTTACTTTCAACTACATTGTTTAAGTAAAACTTAATTTCAATGTATGAAGATTTTGTTTTCAAATTAGAAAATGCAATTTTGAAACATAAATTTAAGTCAAAATATCTTTTGAAAAGAATTTTATAAAATTATAAAATAGAAAATGAACTTAACAAACAAATAATAGTCAACCATCAAAATTCAGTGACTTTTTGCAATCTATGTAGGATTTAATAGTCAACCATCAAAATTCAGTGACTTTTTGCAATCTATGTAGGATTGGTTATATGTGTTGTATTGGATTGCACCTCAAATAGTCTAAGAAAATTCTGCTTAATTGGTCTATGTATAACTAAATATTATTATTTTGATGGGGGAGAATTTGTTGAACATTAAATGACCTAACAAATAACTTAAACCTTATTTAAAATGATTTGTAATTATAAAAAAAAGTTAATGGACCTATCATGCTTGAGAATGGTTAAGAAATTAGTTTCATTCATTATGGACTGTTAGATTCTTATGGATTTCATTAGATCAGTTCAAATGAGAAAAAGAACACATTGCTCACTTTTAACAATACTAACAATAACATTTTAACAATACTAACAATAACATAAAGACATGAAATATTTGTAGTCCCACCATTGTAATGCATTCTCATTACGAGACATTTTATAAGAATTTCTCACTATCAACCTTCAAAAATATGTACGCTACTAGATTAAGGATGATTTAAGCAAGCAAATCACACAAGAAGTATAATAATTACCTTCATTGATGTTGATATCATGATAGAAAAGAAGCTTCTATGTAACCCAAGATTTCGCTCAAAGATGCGAGCCTAAATTTGCAGGTTATCCTTAGAGATTTACAATAACCTGCGGTAGCATATTCTATGACAACCAGGTTGAAAAAAGGAATTCTCGTTAGCTGTCTAAGAATACAATGTTTGACCACCTTAGGTTCTAATACAGACTTCTCTGTGATGAAAATCAAACCTTGTATTGATATTTGCATTGAAGACATGAATTAGCAGAGATCAAGGTACCATCTAGTGATGATAGCGTTACAAAGAGCCACAATTCTCCGGCTTGAAGGAGAGTTCATTCCTGGCATGGTCAAAACGAAAATGGAAGTTCTGCTGCACCAAATTACCCAACACAGAAAAAGTATCACTGGGAGCAAAGGCGAGGCACCACAGATTGGGACCTGCCTCAATAAAATAGTTCCCGGCAGGAAGGTCCATGTCTATGCCTCCCTCGAAATGGAAAGTAACTGAGGGCCACCGTGCAGGCCTCCTGTAGCACAAATCCAGGGGCACAAGTGCATCTCTTACAGGCTTCAATCCCAAGGCCTTCTTTATGGCTTTCCGCAATGGCTTGTAAACAGACCTAACAAAGTACGAAAAGGTTGTCCCACTGTCAATGATCACGCCACCCGTGCCTGCACGTTTCACCCGAAAGGCCCTCAACGGAACCGGCACGGCCTTACCGGCGACGGTTACGCCGGTCATGGGAATGTACCACAGCGACCGGTTCCACTTGTTCTGTACAAAACTCAGAGTATGACCTCCCCTGAAGTCTGCGGCGTGCCCAAAGAACAGAGGGCTAGTTTTGGAATGTGGAGAAGTAATGGGCAGTAGGCAATAGGAAAATTTGTAGGAGATCTTGGCACCCAACTGGGAAAGTAGTGACAGAGGGCCCCTTCCCAATCCAACAAGCCCGCTATGGCCATGATATTTGCCCGCGTTCTTATGACCGCACCCGAATACAATATCCCGGACCTTTGCACTCCTCCCAATGGTGAACGTTTCGTAGGCAAGAACACCCTTCGTAGAAGCTGAATCTGCGTAGAAATAACTGTACTGGCAGCTTCTCCCACAGCGGAATGTCAGAGGATCCAGCGCCTGGCAGAGCCGGTGGGTGCAGGGGAGGCGTTTATATGTGATGGATTTCTTGGGATCGAAGAGCGGCGGTCTCTGCTTCATGCAGGGCCTGCACGGCTTGCACTGAGTCCATATCAGATCACTGCCCGTGTCCACGATGGCCTTAATCTGCAAAGCCGGTGTTCCCACCGCAACCGTCATCAGAAACTCCCCGTCTCCCACATGCACCGGCGTTCGGATGCCCGATGTCAGGTTTCCAATTCGTCTGTGGCTTCGCTCAACTGCAGATCGGAATCGATCTGGGAAACCCAAGTGACTGTCTCTACGAGTCAGATGTACCCTGAATCCCAATCCCACCTTTTCGCTGCTACTATACATTGCAGAATCGTTTAACAGCATGGAATAAGAATCCATTACCGCCGAGGACATGCAGATTAACTGGAGAATCAGCAGTACCTTAAAGCCCATTCCCTCCATTATCATAATGGTCTCTAACAACTAGTGTCTCTGGATTTTGATATATCTCCCCTTGAGGGGAGAGACAGAGTTATTGGGTTAATTCTTGGTGATTCAAGAATTACATCCAAATGAAAAATGTCAGTAACTTATATGGCTGGTAAGGTTTGTTGCGCAGAGTGGGTATCCTGGTCATCAGGGATTTATGCGGTAATGCCCTTATCTCCATTCACATGGAATGCAAGGCATATAGCAATGAACTTCCAGTCTATCACTCTCTCAATATACGCTGCCGTAAAATTTGGGATATCTTCAGGTAACCAGCTCATCCCTGCATTGAGAATACGCATCCAGCTTTTGTTTTCCCAAAATATTGGTTTCGTTTTCATGCGAGGTGTGTTTTGCATCCTTTTATAGCATGCTTCAAGCTGGCGCTTCCTAGTTGCCTTGGTTCCCTATTATATGGAAGATTGTTGCGTTTGTTCTAAAAACCTGGCATATGTTTTGAAAAGCTTGTTAAAGTAGAATACAATTTCAAGGCAATTATTATAGATTTATTATTATAAGATATTACTAACATTAGGAAATCCTTTCGTGTAAAAGATTGCAATTTAAAGCAAGGTCCTTGTGTTACATGTGTTAACATCCTCTTCTATCTATACTAAATTGATGGAGAGGAAAAGGAATTTAAAGCAAAGTCCTTGAGTTACATGTGTTAACATTCTCTTCTATCTATACTAAATTGATGGAGGGGAAAAGATATTTTTTCCTTGTAAAAGATTTCAATTTAAAGCAAAGTCCTTGAGTTACATGTGTTACCATCCTATTATAACTATTTATAGTAAAATGATGATGAAAAGGAAGATGATGAAGAGGAAAATGATGTGTAGTGGAATTAAGTATAAATTAATTTAAGGATGAAAATAGGGGTTTAGATGGAGTGAAGTGGAGAGCATTAGAACAAACAATATTAGTTAATAAATATGATTACATCATAAATATTAATAAATAAGAAGAGAATATATAAATAAATGATTAAAGATTGAGTGATAATTAGTCATGGGTAATGAAGTTCTTGGAATTTGGAAATATGTTAGATAGCTAAGTGTGTATGGATGAGAACTTGAATATTCTTCCATGTTATATGATAGATCACTTTCATGATTTTGGGTTTCATTCACAATTGTGAATCAATCTATGCCTATGAACTTGATCTATGATGCTCTCTGGAATTTGTCTTATGAATTGTCTACAAAGAAACTACTAGATAATGACCCTATGAATTATATTGTAAGGCCACCCCATCAACTCTCTATAAGGCATCTAAGGATCTTTGACATTTAGATGTCGACGATATATTGAATAGGAGGGTATAATTTTAAACCATGTGATAATGCTTTTAATGCAAAATTATTTGAATGTCATAAATAGTTAATTGAAAGATAATGAATTTTAATGGTCATATCATAAATTGGTTTAAGTAAATAAATTCGATTTTAGGAACATTTACATACAAATCAAAGTGTATGTGAATAGAAAATTTTAAATGGAAGTTAAATAAAATAAACCGAGCTTATACATGAAGGGACCCTTAAGGAGGGGACCATAGACAATATTTCCTATTTATTAATGAAGGGACTTTAGTATCTCTTATCTAATATTTGTTGGATTTACCCTTCATAACCCTTGTGGTAATTACTGAGATTAATTTTTTGGCTCCTATACTCCTACATTATAGTTTGGGATATTGAACCTATCTTGTATTAATTAGTACATTTGATCTCATAGTAACATGCTTTATGGAGAAAGAGTATATCTAGGATGTTTTATATGTTGTGATTACCTTCTTCTAGTAGCTAGAGGGGAAATGTTGTTGATGTTATTATTATCATATACATTATGTCAATATTATTACCTTTCCCAAGAAGGAGTTTCATTGATAATTGAATTTGCGATAATTTTATGATTAGTCTAGTGACATATCAACACTATTTAGTTTTTAAATTTTGAAAAGACAAACATCTTGATTGTTAGTTTTCCTTGTTGCATATGCATTGTGCAATTTGTGTTGAACCCAATTTAACCCTAAATTAGTGGCAATGCTAAATTTAGTACTAGAAGTCCTACACTTGGTGAATGAATTTAATCAACATTATAGACTAAAATGCAAAGGGACTAGTAAGGAAAATGTGAGTCAACCTATGAGCAAGTCATTTTCCTCCCAATCATACTCATTGTATACCAAAGGACAACTAGCCAAAGGGACAGAGGGTCTGGAAACTAGGAGAAGTACCAGATTCACTACTTTATATAGGAGATTTCTTGTTTAAGCTCATGGAAGAGGAAAACAATGTGTTCAATTCATTATGTACCTTTTCGTCGATTTTAGCGATCTCGTCATCATCATCCAAATTAATCACAACAAGAGGACAAATGATAGTCCCATTAGAAGAGTTTAATTACTTATTGTGGTTTTCATATTAGGTCATTTAGTTGCAATTGGAGAGGGAGGTATGTAAGAAAGATCATAATGGGCCAAAAGTGGACAGTGGGTATGTGTAGGGTATGTGGCTAGCAATTTTTTACCCAAAATTGATAAAACAAAAAAGGGGTTTTAAAGGAGATTCTTAACTTTCCACTAATATAAATCATGCTTTACTTTGAATTTGATAAATAATTGTTATTCATTTTCTATTTGAATTATGACTAAATTCCTAATTGATAGGTTGATTGAAAAACATTTATAGCTTTCAAACGGTATCACATTTGGGTATGTGCAGGATCATTAGGGAAAAAATAGGCCCTTAAGTGGCGAAAAATTCAGAAAAATTAGAGT
This sequence comes from Sequoia sempervirens, assembly GCA_007258455.2. Lineage (NCBI taxonomy): Eukaryota > Viridiplantae > Streptophyta > Pinopsida > Cupressales > Cupressaceae > Sequoia > Sequoia sempervirens. Next base: position 22,853 of record VDFB02351906.1, read on the forward strand.
TAGGAAACTTGATGTAAAAAATTGAATAAGTTATCTATATTTTTTCAAAAATCTGTAACAATACAATTTTTAGAAAATTGAATGTAGTTTCTAAACTACTAGATTTATTTAAAAGATAAAAATATTTGGTGAAAATTTGAAATTTCAATGCAATGGTACTTAAATTTCCAAAGAAAATAAGAGTAGGTGTAAATGGAGGCCACCTAACTACAATAAAAGAATGATAATTATTTTTTATAATATTTAATATATAAGTAGAGGACTCATGTCCAGATGTGATGCATATTTTTTTGTAATTTTTTTCCATATATATAATTAATTATGATTTTTTTATTACAACTTTTAAAAATTATAAAAACTTGTATGTCTAACCACCTTAACTTGGTCAAAACTTCATGAATTTTTTTTTTTTAATCTTATATTATGTGACACATAGAATGTGATGCATGTTTCAGATTCAAAAAAAGTGATATCATTTGAAAACTATCGATGTTTATCAATCAGCCTATCAATCAGGACTTTAGTCATAATTTAAATAGAAAATGAATAATAATTAATTATTGAATTCAAAGTAAAGCATAATTTATATTGGTGGAAAGCTGGGAATCTCCTTTAAAAACCCTTTTTGTTCCATCAATTTTGGGTAAAAAAAAGTCACCAGCCGCATACCCTACACATACCCATCATATCACCACTTTTTGGCCCATCATAATCCTGCACATAGCCATTTTCTAAATCCAAAATATGTGTCACATTCTATGCTTTGCATACTATAGGATTAAAAAAAAAAAAATCATGAAGTTTTGACCAAGCTAAGGTGGTCAGACATATGACTTTTTATATTTTTAAAAGTTGTGATAAAAAGATCATAATTAATTATTTACTTGGAAAAATATACAACAAAATATGCATCACATCAGGACATGGGTCATCTACTTATATCTGAAATCTTATAAAAAAATATTAACATTTTATTGTGGTTAGGGTGGCTAGACAGATACCTACTTATTTTTTCCTTGAAATTTAAATGCTACTGCATTGAAACTTCAAATTTTCACCAAATAGAATTTAAAAAATAAAAATAAACCTAGCAGTTTAGAAACTACATTCAATTTACTACAGATTATATTCTTACATATTTTTGAAATAATATAGATGACTTATTCAAATTTTTACATCAAGTTTCCTAACTCGGATTTTTCTCATTTTTTCACCACTTAAGGGCCTGTTTTTTCCATGATGATCCTGCACATACCCGAGGGTCATCATGCATTGGTTCGAGCAAGTTTGGATTTTGATTTTCTTTGTTTAACTCTTCATGTAACTTGTGAGCAAGGGAACAATATCTTTTCCTACACTCTCTAGCACCTGGGTATGTGCAGGATCATGATGGGCCAAAAAGTGACAATATTATGGGTATTTGTAGGGTATGTGGCTGATGACTTTTTTTAATCCAAATTTGATGAAATGAAAAGGGTTTTTAGAGGAGATTCTCAGCTTTCAACCAATATAAATTATGCTTTAGTTTGAATTTAATAAATAATTACTATTCATTTTCTATTAGAATTACGATTAAAGTCTTGATTGATAGGCTAATTGAAAAACATCTATAACTTTCAAACAAGATCACATTTTTTGAATCTAAAACATGTGTCACATTCTATGCTTCACATACTATAGGATTAAAAAAATAAAAATTAAATTTCATGAAGTTTTGACCAAGTTAAGGTGGTAAGACATACAAGTTTTTATATTTTTTAAAATTTGTAATAAAAAATTCATAATTAATTATTTACTTGGAAAAAAATTACAAAAAAATATGCATCACATCTGGACATGAGTCCTCTAATTATATATAAAATCTTATAAAAAAATATTATCATTTTATTATGGTTAGGGTGGTTAGACAGACACCTACTTCTTTTTTTTTCCCTGAAATTTAAGTACTACTTCATTGAAATTTCAAATTTTCACTAAATAGATTTTATTTATTTTTAAATAAACCTATTAGTTTAGAAACTACATTCAATTTTCTATAAATTCTATTCTTACATATGTTTCAAATAATATAGATAACTTATTCAAAATTTTAATCAAATTTCCTAACACTGATTTTTCTGAATTTTTTGCCACTTAAGGGCCTGTTTTTTCCATGATGATCCTACACATACCCACCTCTATTTCTTTTTTTTTTCCTTCAAGTTTCATTTTTTTAGGAGAGAGTTGATCATACATAGGTTTCTTTTCTTCCCTGATGGGAGGAATGGAAGGAACCATATTAGGTTTTTCAACCACTTTCTCTTTTGCTTTATAAACTTGTTTTATTCTAGGAGGTGTGATGGGTTTTTTTTCATTGTCTCTTGGTCTTTTGGAGGATGTAGGTGAAGTTTCTATTTTTGGTTGGTCTTCCTTGTTTGGTTCTTGTTTAGGTTGAAGCATGGTTTATTCTAGGATCATAGGTTTGAAGGTGGATGAGGACATGTTTTAGAGAGATAATTTTGCTATCTTATTTTCCTTGAACTTTTGATAGGATAAGAAAAATAAGTCTTCCCTTGGCTTGATAGGTTCCATAGGCTCAAGCCAAAAGGAATCTAGAGAAAATTTTCCTTTATATTACAAAAGGTTAAAGTTGCTATTGTAAATAGTGAATATCTCATTATCAAAAGGATACTTTAAGCATTTATGCACAACCGAAGGGACAACTTTCATGGAGCAAAGCCATGGGTGGCCTAGCTTCATACAAAATTGGTCTAACTATAGGATGATGGAGAATATGACATCTACTATTTTTGGTCCTATTTACAATGGTAGGGTGATCGACCCTATCATAGGGTATGCAAAGCCATTGTGTGTCTTGATCCATTCTTTTAGTCTATCATATTCATATTGATAGAGTTCATGCAAAAGTAGAAATTCCTTGATGATCACATTCTCTCCATAGGCGAGATCTATTAGTATCCCATTAGTGGGATTGTCATAGATACATCAGACTATGTAGAGAGGACCATTTAGAAAATGTTTAAGTATATCTTTAGAGGAGAAATCAATGTCAAGAGGATACTTAGTTCAGCTCTTATGAGGGATGACATCTATTTTCCCTATCATTTCATCCATAGGATTGATATTGATAACATTATTTTAAGAAAAAGCATTGTTTTCATCATTTTTTATCAAAATTCATCCATAATTCTTTGTAGTTTCACTATATTTGACAAATCAAATGTTGTCTATGGGAATTAGATTAGTGAAATTTTTCAAGTTTTGGTTCAGAGGGGCAATGGAATTATTTCCTTGATCGCTAACACCTCCAATGGATATACGACTAGAATCCATGAGGTCTTGCACAAGATGTTTAAGATGCTTGCAATGTTCCATCTCATGTCCATTTTTTCGGTGATAGTGGCAATAAGTATTGGGTTTGAAGCTTGGAGGTAAAGGATTATTAGGGTTGAGGGTTTTGATGGATGGAAAGGTAATCCTTTGTTGTTCTAGTAGTTGGGACATTGTGTTTTGAAGGGTATTAGGTAAGGGAGTGAATTTTCCTTTTGGATCACCATAACTAAAGGGTACCATGGTTTGTATAGTAGCTACTTGGTTGTTGAAATTTTGAGTTGTTTGTTGAGGGGAGTTGAATTGAAGGAACTCTTTATTTTGTTTTCTAAAAGGTTTTTAATTGTTTTCGTTTATGGGTTCGGATTTCTTGATTCGGCTAGAAGTAGACCTTCTATCTCGAATACTAACCAAATTTTGATAATTGTGGAGGGCAGTGCATAGGTGCATGAAGGATGGGAATTTCATCATGGTCAACTTGTCTTGAATTTGGATTTGTAAGTTTTTTATGAACATCTTTTTAAGGTGTGGGTCGGGAATCTTGACATCAATTTTGGAATAAAGCAATTGATAGCATTAGATAAAGCTAGTGACCTTTTCACCCTCATTTTTCTTGCATCTCATTAAATCATCCAAGGTCATCTTGGGAGTCATATGCACTTGGAAATGGTTTACAAATGAATCAACAAGTTCATTGAATGAACAAATTGTATTGTTCGGTAAAGAAGAAAACCATTCCAAGGTAGTATCATTCAAGGATCTAGGAAATTTTTTCACCAATGGTTTATCATTGTTGATCATCAAAGCTTGTACCTCTTCAACAGTCTTATGGGAAATTTAGTGAGTGGGGGAAAAATTGTGTTTCACTGAATACCTCTAGGTTTTTTATAGAAAGTTGGCTCTTCTTTGGGGTTTTCAGATAAGGGGAGAAGGAAGCGTAAACATAAAACATAAAAGGAGATGTGCCAAAGCTTTTACAACATTTTAAACCCAAATCATTCATATGATTGATATAAATAGACATAGAATGCCACAACCCCTCATTGATGGAAAGAGAATGAACAACAAAGGCTAACTTCAAGCACAATGTAGACTTTAAAATATTTCTGCTGGTAGTGTTCATTAAGGTCCAATCAAACATTAAGATTTCCTATGGGTAATAGAAAAATATCTCAAAAATCACATGAACTCTTACTCCTAATACAATATAGCACAACAAAATAATAACTTTCAAAAAAATACAAAATTCCAATGACATAGTCTAGTTTTCTTAAGCCACTACTCTACCATACGAGCATAAAGCATAGAAATTTGCTACTTAAACTACAAAGATATAGCTTGCAATACATAGTGTCTCATTCAAAATAATAATATAAAGGAAGAAAATTTGAAAAAGGCCATACATGCATAGTCTCAACAATTTATCCTCAATAACTCATGCTTTAAAATATCAAGTGAACTTTGAAACAAAGGTTGGATGCCAGTTTGACAATAGTTTAAACCTTAATAGATATAACATGCCAAAGTAAAGTAGTTCTGCAACTTGCTTCTGAAAATAATTCTAAAACCCTAAGAAAACTAAAGAAATTTTCTTAACAAAGAAAATATCACTTGGAAAAATTGTCTTTCATTTGTTTCATCGCCCTCCTTATATAGCTAGGAAAAAAGATACACACTACTTCAGCTCATTTGTAATTGCCCCAAGTGTTGATAGTTAATAGAACATGATATGATCATAGATCTTTGGTTAGGTTGCAATTATCTTTGCACATCAATTCTCAGCTACAACATTAATATCCTTTAGATATTTTAGCAAAGATAGAGGCTCATAAATGATCAAATCCTAAAAAACAACAAACTAGAAAAGGAACAGTTGATCGATCACATCACTTCCAAGCACTGTCTCAAAGCTTCCATCCAAAAAACTAAGGAAAAAAAAAAGGCCAACCAACTCTGGAAAACTCCTTAATCATATTGCTCTGTAGGAGGTGCAAATAGACTATGGAAAAAAGATGATGTGTAAGCAAGGCGAAAACTCCTGAGCTTATGAATATAGCTCCCAAGAAAATTTATGACAAGTCAACATGTGTCCTAAACTCTCTCCTAAAAAGAAGGTGAAAGATGAAATTTGCACAGCCACCATGTGGTGCACCTGAAGTTGAAGACATTTATGCAAGCCAAAAATGGAAATGACTGAGAAAAAAAAGTACTTCATAGTTCTAAAAACTCACAGGGGTCTTCACTCTATGAAGATATGAGCATAGGCTTTGGTTATTCTTGGATTTTGATGAAAGAAATATGGTGAGCCTCCTAATCTACATTAGTTGGTAGAACAAGAGTCTAGATATTCCTGCATGCTTGCTTGAGATATAAGATATCCTTAAAAGGGATGACCCCCCATCTGGAAGAAATCACACCTAGGTTATAATAGAGCCAAGAAAGAGGGTATATCTCACACTCAAAATCATCTACTATGGGTGCAACACTCAAGCTTAGAAGTTCTACGATGGTTTAGATTTTGTGTCAGATTGCATTATTGATTTTCTCCATTGTCAGTGCATCTTCATCTAGTGAAAGAAGAGGAGGAAACCTGAAACCAATTAACACAATGAAGTCCTTCTTGATCTCAATGACCTATTTATTCAAAAACATTTGGTAATCCTTACATTATTCCACAACCATGTGACAGTTAATGATCTCATTAGCTTTAATGGAGGTGACCTGCTGATTGGGAATTATCGCTCTTTCAAGAACCTGATCAATGATGATGCTCAATTTGGAGATAAAAATTTGGGAATCTGCCACTCGAGGTGAACATTTTTTCATGTCAAAGTGATCAGCCAATAGACTGACCTTGGCATTTAGTTCCCAAACATCCCTTAGAAATTGCAAGGCAGGTCCTAGAATACACACACCAGTCGCTATCTACTCCCAATGCATAACTATCAGCCTTCTCGTTATAGGGAGGGATCCAAATCCTCTTGCAATAGTTAACTCCTGGTTAGATTGAGCCTCTCTTTCCCTCATGTTTTCTTCCATTTGACCCTTCTCTTGAAAAGAATTTTCCAACTTAGAACTTAGTCTTTCAACTTCTTGTCTTGAATCTTCTGCCTCTATCTGGATTCTGTAAAGATCATAGTCATTTCGGGATCTAGCATCACTTAACTCTCTCTTTAAGTTTTCAATTTTAGCATGAACCTAAACTTGTTCATTCCAAGCATCTACAAGCAACCTCAACATGTTTCCTTGTTGGCCTTGAATTTTCCTTACACGGGTTACCTTAGCCTCCTTGGCTTAGACTTCATTTTGCAGTCTACTCATTGTTCCTTTTACATTTTCCAACTCAACCTCGCACTTCCTTAATTGTCTGTCCAACCTTTCATAGTCAGCATATACCACCCTTTGCGTAGCTTTGGCTAGGATCATCTTATCATGTGGGAGAGTTTCGCTCAAGTCCAGACCCATAGCATGAATGTCATAATCTTCCATCTGCATCTATCCTCTGAGCTTGGAAACAAACGACTTCATGGTGGTAATAAGTAGAGAGTTTCATTCTTCATTAAAATAGGCTTTTATCCTCTTGGTGGAAGGCCTCTCGACACTTTTTGACAACATTTTATACTTCTTGGCCTTTTGGGCCTATTTGGTAGTGTTGAAATGACCCTGAAGAGTCTGAGGGACATTAACACTTTAAGATGAAATGAGAGTGCTAGGGGGAAGCCTAAAAAGAGTGATTGTAGGGGAAACTTTAGATGTGTGAGTGTGGGGGGACACAAAGGGTACTGTTATCATGGAAAAAGGTAGGACACCAAATGGAGTTAGGGAAGAAATAGTAGGGGTAAACACAAAAAGGTATGATGGAGAGCTACCTTCCTAGAAGTAGATGGGCTTGCAGTAACGAGAAAGGTAGTGGTTTCAACAGTTCCAATAGGGGCCTTGGACAAGGTGAGTAATGACACAATGTCGGCCACAACAGATGATGCTCCTTTGGTGCATGAGATGGTTTCAATAGTTTCATTGACAATGGTAGGGGGTGCATTCAACATTACTAGTTCAGGAACCAAAGATGGAGGATTCCCTTCGATAGGAAGTATGGCATTGACCAAAGACACAAAAATACGAAGAAGGGGGGGAGCAAAACTTACCTGAGTCATAGTGGATGAAACATTTTGTAGGGAAGAATCCACTTCTTCTTCATAATGGAACAATATGTTAGGGCCAGTTAGGTCTTGGATCCTCCTTCACTTCACATGATAAGGACCAAAATGTTCTGATCCTCTAGTTAGAGAGTCCTTTGACATTTGACCTTCAGTGGCCGCTTTTCCTTTACTTCAAGCACGAGAGGTAGATGGAACTTATGGACCCCCTTTCCCTGAATCTCTTTGGATGTCAGATTCCTGAGGTCTAGAAACTTAGAGTGGAACTTGTTCCTCATCAATTTTATGGCCTTTCTTTGGATTTTTTGTTGTTGGAATCAACCTCTTTGTCATATAAATCCTTGAATTCATCATCAAGCTGAAAGCTACCGAACAAGGCACCTAGATTTCTCATCCCTTGTTGGAACCTCTAAAATTATTCTTTCTTTCTTTCTAACCATCCCTTATGCCTCTGTTGTGCATTGAGAGATTTTCCAATTGGGAGATTCCTCTAATATTGTACCTGGGGTTCATAAAAACTTATTCATTTTGGCCGCTCTTTTAGAATGTCGGCCAGGTCAATGTATATTTCTGCACTCTCCTGACCAGGATTTCTCCTTCTTTGGAATTATTCCCTATCCTTGTGCCTTAAACTAAAACACCCATCTAGGTTATAATTCCATTTTTCACAAATGAGGACCAAACCAAGAGTCTCCAGTAAATTTGTGATCTCATTCTTAGCCTTCCACTTAGCCAGTATCACCAAACTCTTTGCAATCACAAGGGGAAGATCGAAAAGCTTTGCTTTATTCCTCCAAAAACCACAAATCCTATTGACTGTGGAAACTTGTTAGCATGCCTCCAATGTAAAGGTTCGATCTATTACAAATCTGGGGAGTTGACAAACCTTCTTGGAAAAGCCATGAAATCTAACAAACATGAAATCCTCACCCAAGAAATAATCCAATGGGATATGTGGATGCTCCATCCATTCTATAACCTCTTGAGAGAAATATCCAATGGGGTGAGGCAACAAATCCTAGAGCACTAGCCTCATAAAACAATTGGCAAATCAATAATAATCTCTTGTTCTTGAAAATATAGGGGTCCATACAAAAATTGGCTCGGGACAACCCCTTTCATCTATCCTAGACATTGGTACATTCCTCCCTAGCCACTCAAAATTTTGATGTAATAAAAAATGATCCAAGAAGGAAGAGTACTTGAATTTGGACTCAACATTGTAGTTCTTCAACTGTAGATTCAAATTTCTAGCTATTACCTCAGCAAAATCTTAATGCCTCTAGACCCTTTCTCTTTTGAGTGCAAGGCCTAGGGAAAAATGGAAAGGGTTGACCTCTTAATCATCATAGAGCCCAAAAACCTAGGCCAACATTGAGAATACAGACTGCGTATCCTTCTTAAATTTCTTACGCAAAAGAGGCCATCAAATTTGTCCTCTCTATGACCTTTCGTTTGTCTTATCCTCATAGAAACTTGTTTTCCTAAACATATCTTCTCCCAGGCCATCCATTTTCTCTTCATTGAAAATCTTGGCACCCCATCTTGTAGGGATACACAACATATCCCATATAGCTTTAGTAGAAATGGTAATCTTTACCCCATGACCCTCAATGGCCTATGTATTTTTTTAAACCTCTTTGCACATGCATCAACCAACTCTGGGCATGGATGCACAATAGTTAGCACAAACTATGGAAAACCATTGTTCCAAAGTTGAAATGCAAAACCCTCTGATGGCTCATGCTCTAGCATCCTCTTAAACATACCTTCCCTAAGATTTTTAGGGTTGGTGGATAACTAAGGGTCAAAAACATTGTCAATGATGTCTTGAACCACCTCTCTTTGGATGCTTTTATCAGGTTGAACTTTTCTCCAATGTTCAAATGGATGTTCTTCTAGTGCTAGGGAATTAGTGAAAGAGTAGTGCCCAAATACGTTGGTGTAGCTAGGTCTTCTACTTTGAACTTCAGCCTTCTTGCCAAAGGTAGATGCTTCCACCATGATTGTTTAAGAAAGTTGAAAAGAGCTTCTCTAGTAATAACAACCACTTGCCTTATGAATCTTTAGAAAAAGCCACTTTTGAGTATAATTAATTCTATGAATTATGCATGTAGTTAAGACTATGCCACTATCGATGGCCCACTATATGCTACCACTAGGGTGATACGTGTGAATATGAGATCCATATCCCTTGGGAATGCCGAGAAAACTATGAGAATAGAATTAGTACATTCTCCCCACCACCTCTTTTACAACTAAATTTATTGGATCGAAAAGCATTCTTTTCATCATATGGAACATGCTGAGGTGACATAAGGTACTCCTAAAAAGATGTTCTCATTCATTTGTCAAAGTTTTAGCATATTAATCCATGTCTTTTCCCACTAGTGAACTTGTTAGCACTGATGATGGTGAAGGAAACATGTAAACCATCGACGTACGAGAGAATTTACTCACAACATCCAAATTTATTTCTTAGGGCATTCCATCAAATCCTGCATATGATTTATCCATCTTGCTTTGTTCTATCTTCAAATTCTCCATTGCCATCTGACCAAAAATAGACATCTTGTGGGTTGAGTTTTTCGGTTGGCATTTTCTATATATAGCTATGCCACCTTTTGCAACATTCATTCGAACATATAGTCCCCTAAGTTAGCTAGCCTTCTACTTATTCTCTTTCCACCATAATTTACTGCTTCATCAGAATGTCTACTAGTCTAGGAACTCCTATTCAGCTCCTTCCATGGAGACCATAAAACTGCTTCACGGGAGAGGTCATTGCTAACCAAATCAAGCATTTGGTGAAGAATCATGACCCCCTTTTCATGGTAGTGTTCAAGTGGGTACTCAGCAAAAACTTCATTACTGACAAGAACTAGCTTCAAAGCAACTGGAACATGCTTTCCCAGTTAGTGGCCTCATTGTTGAACCTGAATGTAGCCAAGCCCATGATAATCAAGTTGTTCACGAAGATGTTTGACACTTGTCTAATGGAAGGGCTTGGTGAGATAGTGTGAGTGTCTATCCTTGTCATTGTTATCGCAAGTGCTATGGACCTCTACAAGCATGTGGACTTTGGAGTATACATACCCTAGTTGCCTTCCTTACTGATTTTCACACCATGGATGTTGAGATGCAATACTATTCTTCTTAGCCAGTGGCCACCTTTCTCCTGCAAGAGTACAACATGGAGTGGGTTTTGAGGATCACCTAGAGGAAACAGTTTGGCTTCCTGGTGTAAATTCATGCTGAGTAGACCTTAGGTCTACACTGCGTGGCCTATGTGCATTGTGTGCTTTTCCCTTGTTTCCAACTAGTTAGATGGAAAGAAGAAAAAGAAGAAGAAAAAGAAGAAGAAAAAGGAGAAGAAGAGGAACCTGATAACAAGCCCCTTTTGTCTCATTTTCAATGGCTTGTAGGATGAATTTTACTATTTTTCTGCTCATTGCCTCCCTTTTGCTTCTTTTTGCTTGCTACTTCTTTTGATTTTTTCTCAAGAGAGCCTTATTTTAAATTTTGATCCTTAGACTGTGCATTATATTATAAATTTTGTTGATAAACATAATATATATAGCCTTTATCTACTCTATATTATCTTAAGTTGTTTTTCTCAAAATTTTGAAATAATTACAAATTTTTTACATGTATGGTACATTATATACTAAATATTTTAAAAGAACTACACATTTTGATGGAAAATCCTTAGATAAATACCATTCATCAGTATATCTAAAGCGTTGTTCTCCATTTCTTCAAGTTCGTAGACATTATTTCCTTTGCATGCACTATCTTATAGAGGTTCTCTCCATAGTGCTTTAAACTTTGAATGTTTCCCTAGTTTTGCAGCACATTTGTCACACTTTAGCACTAAGTTCCCTTCTTTGAATTATGGTTTAGAAGTGTTTTTGTGAAAATGCCACTTGATTGTCTACTGGTGATTTATTGTCGCTCCATGAGCCTTTTCTCTGTCTTCTTCTAGTCTTCAAGTTTTTTCCAATTTTTTGTACATCAACTCATATGGGAAAGCCTTTAGAACCTGCTTGGGGGGGATTTGGTTCACTAATAGGAAATCCCATTCATGATTATGCCAATCTCTTTGTCATTCTAACCCAATATGTTTGATTAACCTAGTTAGGTTCTTGTTGGTTGACTTTGTTAACCTACTACCCTGTAAGTAATAATTTGATGAAGCTTTCAAAAAAATCCTATATCTGGTAGCAAAAATTGACCCCCATGATTCCACTAGACCTCAGGCATTATCAGGTAATATGGTCTTGAGTAGGCCAAGCCTGGCTTCTAGCTACTCAAGAAAGTTGACAATTTTTTCCCTTGTGATGTATTCCCACACACTAGCTCCTTTTTCTTCATAGTCCTTGAAGGGAATGCAATAGGATGCTCTCTATTCTCTTCCTTTTACTTCTAAGTGAGCATAGAAACTATACCATGTTGGGCATTATACATACAAAGTAGAAAGCCTTTTAAAAAAATTTGGGCCAATCAATGTCAGGGCTTCTAAGAGGGTCATCTTTAGTTTCTTGAAAACTGTTGTGTCCTTGGAAGTTTTCTAGAAAGATAGATTCTCTCTAAACATCAGGGTGCTTATGAGCACAATGCTTGTGAAATTTGATATTAATCTACAAAAAAAATTAATCTTCCCTAGAAAATATTGCAACCCCTTTGTCATTCGAATCTTTTCGGGATCTATTACTATTCCCTTCTATGGTACTGCAAAACTAAGAATCTTTCTTTAGGGCACTCTAAGGAAATAATTTTTTAGATTAAGAAGAATCCTAAACCATTGGTGTTTCAGAAAAAGCCCTTTTTGATGATCAAAATCATCATCTCTAATTGCTAGATCAGCCTGATATATGTAAATAATTTGGTTTACCCATCCTTTTAAAGTAATGCCCATTTCCCTTTATAGGGTTGCACCAATATTAAAGAGTCTGCATAGTGTTTTTGAATATGCAAACATTTCCCACTTAGTGGTAAACATCATCCCATGTTGGTTGGACTCCTTTATGTGGTCTTGGTTGTACCTTGGGGGACCATCTATCAAGGAGAAACTCCTCGATATGGTTAGAGTCTATGAGAGATACTTCATCAATGGTGAGGGATAATGGTCTTTTAGCGAAGTCCTTGAGTCTTGAAAACAACCACAAAGTTGGATATCATCATTCCTTTGCCAAACTGAGACCAAATTTAATACCTTGGCGAAAAATTTGATAGGGCATATGACCTTTGATTTGTCCCACTTCACGAGCTCTTGTACTATCAAAGCTTCAACCTTTGGGTTGACTAACGTTTGTCTCTATCACATGGACTTGGGTCCTTTAGCCATGTTGGTTCCCAAATCAATAGATGCAATTCATAAAGAGTAGCCACTCTCTCATATTTAGAATCAATGGGTTGATGTGGCCAATGAACAAGATTCAATCAAAGAGACTGAAATCTTCTACACTTCTAGCTTTGGTAAAGTAGGAAGGGTAATCCCAATTAGTATATTTATATATACTTGTGTGCTAAAGTACCAAATACACTGTAGAAAGATGGTTCTCCTCTAATTGTTTGAAAGACACGATACTCTAAAGGCTTGGCTGAATTCTATAGTAATGCCTCATTTAAACATGATAGATGTGATTCATTAAAATGAGCTCAACACAAAAACAAACTAGGACTGATAAGTAATATGATTTAAATTTATAATCAGCTGTTGAATTAACCAACATAATGTAACATGAATAACCCATAGATTAGTGCTTCATTCATTGGAATAGAGTCAACCTAAACACCCACATAATCTAATAACAATCTTCAAACTTGACATTAAATGAAGCTCTAAAATGTTGCATAACAGTATTTCAGCATAATATCTCGACCACTACTTCTTATCAGAATCCTAGCACTCATTTTAATACAAATTTATAGCACTCATTTTAATACAAATTTATAGCCATACCCAAGTACCTACATTAATTATTTGAATTAATAGATAAGAAAAAAGCCACACATCTATCTAAAACTGATGTAGACAACTAAGATAACCTTGATTATATTATTCATAACTTGCAAAAAAAGTACATAGGAGAGTAAAATGGCCTTGAAATTGCACTATTCAATATTATCTTGAAAGTATTGCAATCAAAATTACACACATCAACAGAGTCCAACCTAAATCAAAACCTTTGAAATGTTCAATTTTCACATTACAATATACTTTGTGTCTAATTACAAAACAACCTCCCTAAAAATAAGGCAGAAAAACAACACTTAAGGAAAAATAAAAAACCCTAAATGCTCATTTGAAGAAGACACGTGGCACATTCAGGTCCATAGATTAGTAATTGTCTTTGCTTGCTAAAGAAGTTCCAGTCTGCTCCCAGATTCATGCATCTTACACTTGCTTCCCTCTAATAGAAAATATTCCATAATGATGATCTTCTTCATTATGCCCTGTAGTAGAAAATGTCTTTATTTGCAAAAGATTTCACCTCCTCTCTATCAGCTGTAAAAAACCCTTGCACCTTCATTTTATTGTAGAAAACCATTGCATGCAAGAAATATCCATTTCACCTGTTCATTTTTCACTTTTACTGTCTGTGTAGTCTCTATGAAATGTTTTTTATTTCACTGCCTTAACAAATAAAGTTTTTATTTTAAAATCTCTATGAAGAATTTAAAATTTAGAATGGCTATAAAAATCCATTTATTAGTGAGTTCATAATTTAAATGCCCAACATTTAAATGTAACTTTATTTACTCATGGGGTTTTAATTCTTATATTACCAGGCAATAAAACAATTTACCCACACTTCTTATTTCTCCTCCTTGGAAAAGAAAGCTATTGTTTTTACCTATGAGAGCTTCAATTTATTTACTGGATGCATAAAATCACAATACCTATGCCTTTTACATTTTGATTTCTACTCACCTTTAAAAAATTTATCAAACAATAATATTAAAGATGAATCACATGCCCAACCACCATCTCACACAAGGAACCCATCACACATCTCCAATTTGGTATGAGAAGTGAAAAATGTATGAACAATGGGTGATATGTTATATGGACTTGCTCCACAAACATTTCCCAACATATAAAATTTTACCTTCTATTAGTAAAGGCTTTAATTTTTGCAAAAATATTTACCTGGGCCTTTGGTTTGACCCTTAGATTATAATCACTTTAACTTCTAGCAACATTCCCTTTTCACCATCACAAAACTTTATGAAAATTTTGTTTTAAATGCCAACCATGGGTCTGTTGCACTTTACAAAATTTACCCAGCCGTACATCCTCATTGCTCATCGTGAATGGAATGAGAAAATGATATATGGAATAGTGATAAAAAATGAAGCAACACAAATCTCTAATGTGAGGAGAAAAAATAAAATAAAATCAGCAATGCCCGATATCATGTTCTCTAGCCAAAGAAATTTTAACTCCCTTTTTTTATTAGCTGCAGAAGGCGTTAACTGTGAGTTCACCATTTATTTACTTCACTGTTAGAAAGAACTCATGAAATAATTCCTAGCATTGATCCTCTGTACAAAAAATGTACTTCGCAACCGTCATCACACATCTTTGATGTGGGACAAAAGACAATATAAAATCAGCAATGGGCATTGAAACCTTGCTCCATTGTTGATTGAAAGTGGAGACAGTGGCATGTATTAGCGATGGGAGATGGACACAATAGCCATCACTCATCACTATTTTTTTTTGCATTCTGGACTCAAAACTTTGATTTGCTTCTTCATTTCCACTTCAAACTGGCGATTGGCGATGAGTTTTCCATGCAACTGTGAAAGTCATGAAAGTTGTCTCTGGAACAATCAGAAGCAAGAATTAAACTTGCTTGTCCTCAAAAAAATTTGAAATACAAATTATTTTTCCCTAAATTCCCTTTTTCATTTGCACAATATTTAAAATATTCAAAATATTTTAAATATTAACATTTGAAAACATTAGAAAATGGGCAGATTTTAATTACGCTTGTGACCCAAATGAAAAAATTTCACTATGCACAAATGGTGACTCCTGGAGTCAATTATTTTTGTGTGCGATTGTAATAAATTATTTAGAGAAAACCCACTGCCTCAAATGTTTCCCAACCATCAAGAATCAAGTACCTCCTTTGTAAACTAGCCCCCGATACATGTTAGCCACACTAGAAATGCATTAAAATAATGTATCAAATGACCTCCTTTTTATATGAAAATGGATTTGTAGAGGTTTTAGATGAGGAAAAGAAATGGGGTTTCCTTAGAATTGCAAAATTGGCACTTTATAGAACACCATTTTTGGCCTTGTTGTGATTAGAAAATGATTAAATAACCCATTAAAACTTATCCTAGGAGCCTAAAATTGAGTAGGAATGTAGAAAATTTACCCAAGAATGCAATGCAACAAACATATTGAAAAAGGGATCCTGAGGTGAAAGATATTAACCAACAACGTTTCTCACTTAGGCATTTATGCAATTACACATGTTTAACACCAATCAGGGCTCTCAAAGTCACCACTTTGAAAAAAATATCAAAAAAACTTTTGGGTGGCTGCCACTATAAACATAAGCTCATCTAGGTACATTGAGTATGTCTACAAAATGGATTTTCTTCAGTCATTATTCTTCATGAGATATTAGGGATCAAAGTTGACCATCTTGAAGCATTGATAGAAATGCAGATGTAACACTAAACAAAATACATCGCTTTTGATCTCGAATAAATAGAAAATATGATCCCAAGACTCTGAAATTGGACAAGGGATTACATGAATTTAAGGAGAATGGAGAGAAATAATCCATTTTTCATAAAAGTCATCTGATTGCAAAATATCAATTTGAATAGGAGGCCAACTTGTAGGACTGACAATATGCAAACAACAAAAAAGTTTTAGAACCCTCCAGCTTCTTTTTTTAAAATACTATGAAAACTCATCATGGGAAGCTGAAAACTAACACACATGTTCACTTATATCACATGACTATGTCCATGAAAATATTTGACATGAAAATCAACGGGCTCCAAATTGTGACCCTTCAAAGTAGGTCATTTGGGAAAATTCTATAGGTGCACTTTTGAGTGTGCAAAGGCACATTTTTTCAATATGGGCACTTCAAATTTGCAAAATTTCAAGGTTCCATTAGTGGCTATCTCTAGGGATGTATGCCCCTTGTGGGCATAGCAAGAATTTAGATCTTTGGGAGAGTAGACCAAGTGCCAAAATCATTGGTCAATAGAGTCTTTATTTTTTCAACTTTTTAACCTCATTTGGCAGCCCTAGGCCACCAAATGGAAAAGGGAATCCATTTCTTACCCCTATCAAATACTATAGATGGTGAAATCTGCAAATAGTTAGTTTAAAATAAAGCAACATTTCAACATCCCTATGGAATAATAATCCATGTTAATCATGCCATAAATGAAACAATGGAAACCAAATAAAAGCATATAAAAACATGAAATTAATCCTATCCCATAGTGGATTGGTGCTATTGTTGAAAATAGCCCTTTCCCAATCCTTGATTGATAAGCTAGTGATGAAATTGCTATGGATATGGAGATGATAAATGGACAAGATCAGTTCTCAAAGAGAATGACCTTGCATCAAGTTGTGGAGATGATTTGTGGAGGATTTTCTTGAGGATGAAGCCTCTATTTCAAGATTTTCAAATGCTAAGAGTGTTGAAAATGGACCAATGTGGGACTAAGATTGGACCAATGAAAGAAGGCCACTTGTCAAGTGGTGAGTGGTTGATGCATGTGCAAGATTAGGGAAATGTGCCAATGAGAGGGAGAATTTGAATTCAAATTTGGTAATAAATTTAGAGAGGGGGACAAGAAAAAGAGCAATAAATGCAATGTTGGAGGGACAAATCAACTTGTCATGATTTTCAAATTTGAGGGCCATGTTGAGTGAAAATGAGGGTTTTAATAAATCAATAAATTTATTTATTTGTGCAAGTGACATAATCTAGAGAATGCAAGTAGGTGAGATTACCATTTAATCATGGTTAGATTAAATTAATGATGATTAGGATGATTTGACCAGTTTGACTTGATTTAGGGATTTAAATCAAATCAAAGAGAGAAATATAAATGATGATTTGAGTTTTAATTAAATAAATGATTGATTTATTTAATCAAAGAGGGAATGATAGGCTTAAATCAAATAAAGTTAATTTATTTAATTTAAATGGATGATGAACCTAATTTTCCTACTGAATGGATCAATGTGAATTTGATTTATGAATGAGTAGATGCATATGCATAATGCTAATTTTGCGTGTCTACATTTTTCCCCTCTTTGAGCAATGTACTTGTTGTGTTGGTTCAAAGAATAAACTTGCCGCGATCGAAATTTAAATTTTTTCTAATTTTTGGGATGCCCCAGTAGAAAGAAGTACACTAGTACATTGCCCCCTCGAGAGATCGATCGAAAAGATTTGATGAGGTTTGATCTCGTGATAAAGAGGTTCAAGATGGATGGTTATGGATGTTACACTGGTACATTGCCCCCTCGAGAGATCGAGCGAAAGGATTTGATGAGGGTCGATCTCGTGATAAAGAGGTTCAAGATGGATGGTTATGGATGATGATGCAAATAAGATAGTTGAGATGGATGATGTGATGCGCTATGATTATGCAATGGATGATTTATGCAAATATGTGATTTATGAGATACTTAGACTAACATATCTATATTATGATGATGATGCAAATGCAATTCATGTGAAATGATCAATGTTTCCTATTATGTATGATATGAATGATATGTGGTATGCTGATAGTTTTGTGGATGCATGATGGATGCATGATGGATGCATTGATGATGATGATGTTAGTTCGGAAATGAGACGATGACAAGAGGATCCAACAATTCCATGATTGATCAAGACTTTATTAGAGATGATGATGATAGATGATGATGATGATTTGCCTATCAAGGATTGGGATTTAAAAAGGGCTACTTACCTTATGTTTGATTACACATGTAGATACGATGCATCAAGGTATAAAGAACCAGGATGGCATTGTACCTAGTGTGATTGAATTTGAATCGACAAATAGATAGGAGTATTCTTGTTCACACTTGACATACGGAAACCCTGCTAGGGTGTACCTAACAAAGCACGTATTCGCCAAGTTATTTTACAAGAACATCCAACAAGCACAACAGACAGAAGATAATGATCGTTGCCCCATTCCTATCTCTCTAAATCCTTCATTCGGATATCATCGAGAGGTCCTTGGAATGAGCGCAATAAGATAAATCAAAAGAAAAGATCAAGTACACAAACAAGCCAATGTTCTTCATATCCTCTAGCCAAAGGGATTTTGTTTTGATAGGATAAGAATCCAAGTGATATCCAAAATGATGCCCATTGTTAGAATGATATATCCTAGGACATGCATTGTATAGGATGATGATGGTTTGATAAGTTGATTGATAGGCTAATGATATAAAGTTGACTGACATGTTTAAAAATGATCAAGAGTTTTCGATTTTACGATTGAAGTTTGCTTTTGCTGATTGTTGCGCTGTTTGTTTCTATTTGCCAAAGGATGAAGAGGAGTGCCAATAAGTTTATTATGGATGATGATTGATTATTCGCGGGTGAAAGTGAGATGGATGGATGGATTTTTTTTTCAAATGTTGGAAATTTTTTGACATTTGGAATGTTTCAATTTTGTTTTGGTATTTTTTTCAAGATTTTACAAATGTTTTGATTTTGACTTTTGAATGTTTTTGGATTTTGATGTTTTTCAAATGTTTTTGGATTTTTGATGGTTTTCAAATGTTTTTGGATTTTGATGTTTTTCAAATGTTTTTGGATTTTGATGTTTTTCAAATGTTTTTGGATTTTGATGTTTTTTGAATGTTTTTGGATTTTTGATGTTTTACGAATGTTTTGGGATTTTGATGTGTCAGGGGTTGATCAAAGATTAGCCTTGCCTATGTTTAATCTCAGAGATGATGTAGTTTGGATTTTAATGTTTTTGGCATTTTTCTAATTTTTTTATGTTTTTGGATTTTTGCATGATTTTGATGATTTGGATATGGACATGTGTGATGATATCAGTTCTCTATTTGGGATTTTTCTAAAAACCAAGTTAAGGTTGATTGATCAGATCGATGGATTGATGATGATAACATTGTTGAGGATGCACAACAATGCAAGGATAGTGTTCAGCAACACAAAGATTGAGATGTTAATAGGATTGATGATGATAACATTGCCGATGATGCACAACAATGGAAGGATTGTGTTAAGAAACACAAGGATTGGGAAAGATATCCCAAGATGATGATGGGTTGATTGGATTTGATTGATCATGATTGATAAAGCTTGATTTTGGAACAAAATTTGTTCGAATGATTTGATATGACATTTGAAGGGTGTGTTAGATGCGACTGATAGTGATTATTTGGATTGATGTTTGATGAAAGATGAAGACTGATAAGGAACATCTTCTTGTCAAAATATGCCATGGGCTAGTGATTTGGATTCTGGATCACAAATGATTTGACCAATTTGATTTCTCATTTTCCAATGTTTGGATCACCATATAAGGCTAAGGATATAGATCAAGATTTATTCCCATAGCAAGATGAAAATATCTACCCCCAGTGTCTAGCAATGTATGGAACGTCATGGATGGATGCCCGAATAAGTGTATGGATGGATGGATATGGATTATCTTGTGATAAGATAAGGTGTTTGGATAAAAAATTCTCATTGGATAATGTTTCATAGCTCAGATAATGCTTCATAGGATAGGATTTAATGAAAAAATCCCATGTCAAGATGTTTACCATAAGCAACTGTAAAATGTGCCCTAAAATTCATCAAGATCAAGATAACTTGGATGATGGATGTAGATGGATGGACACAAATTGGATAAATGGTTTATGGATGAATGGATTTATTATGGATGGATGACATACTAGATTTATTATGGGTGGGATAAGATGCTTTCAACTGAACTAGCACACGTAGATGGGTGATTCTACACATGATGCCTATTTTCTAGGTTTTCATCATGGTCTTTCCCAAAGTGTTGCCCATGCGGTTTTCACTAAAGGATGATTTTTATCTTTACTATTTTCAATCCATTTTCTGATTTTTTTGGACTTTTTTTCTTTTTTGATTTTTTTGGTTTTTTTTTGAAAGATTTTAAGCTCATGTTGAATCACAAGTTGTTGCTGATGTAGATGCCCCTATCATAATGTCCCATCGATATCCTACTCGAAGAAGTTACTTTTCTAAGATACATGCACTTGAATACAACTTTTGGGATTCATGATCTGCTTCATCGATACTAGATTTGACTTTGTCTTTGTGTGCACATCGCAATAGATTTCCTTCTAAATCCTTATGATAAAGGGTTGTTGCCAATACATGGACAATGTGAGAATTGGATATCATGCGTGGAGGCATGGATGGAGTGTGTTTAGGGATAAGAGATGGATTGGTTGACAGTTTGGAACCTTTGACTCTCCAAACTTGGGAAGATGAGCAATGATGGGTGGATACAAAAGTGTGCATGGAATTAGGACCAACTGCTTGATATACCTTGTACATCGCTTGAAAAGCTTGCTTTTGCTTTTGTGGACATCTTTGATGGATAATTTTCCCTTTTTTATTTTTCCCCATAGTTTCTTTGACTGATGGAGTTTGATAGGGATAATCTTTCTTTGTATTCTTTGGTATCCATTTGTATTTGATTTTTTCATCATGCTTCTCAACTTCTTTTGCTTTGATAATGTTCTTCGTACTTTGATTTAACTCTTTCTTTCGATGTTGGTCCCAATTGATGGATGGGATGATAGGTGGATGAAGATTCATGGTGTGGCTGGTTGTAGTATTGACATCAGTTTCATCATAAGGATTCTTCGTGCTCCCTATGTTGACATTTGCACTAGATAAAGTTGCCCCTAGTATAGTGGTAGTAGCAACTTCATGCTTTGATTCTGCTTGTTTGAAGATGTCTTGTTTAGAATGCATTCTCTGATAGATGACCACCATAGGTGACGTTATTTCCATTTGTTGCTCTGCTAACTCTAGAATATCCTATTCTATCTGACTTGTTTCCTTGAGCGGATAATGTTGGACATCCACATACCTAATGTCCTTAGTCAGAATTCAAGATATATGTGATCCTAATGTTGATAACTTAGTTTGACTATAGGAGTTGACAATCTGCTCTTTTTGTGTAACAAAATTTTGTTCTAGATGAAGTTCATTTACGTGTCCATCCATAGAAAGCATCTCATGGGTAGATGGAGAAGTATGTGCTACATGGATATGATCATCTTGCATAGATAGGAGAGTGTCCATTAGATGATTGTATTATCTTGATGATAAAAATTTTTGATCTTGAATGATTTTGAAGTCACTTTTGACATTCTTTGGATCAAGTTCTTGACATGGGTCAGTTTCAAAGGATGGATTACTTATGAAAGGTTCTTGGATGTCGTCATTATACATGGTAAGTGGTTCAATATCCTCAAGTGTCGAGTTCAGGGTTCCTTCAGTATCTGTAACCATGAGGTCAAAGGGGATCAATATGTCTTGGAAAGGACCATTGCTAGACTTTGG
This sequence comes from Sequoia sempervirens, assembly GCA_007258455.2. Lineage (NCBI taxonomy): Eukaryota > Viridiplantae > Streptophyta > Pinopsida > Cupressales > Cupressaceae > Sequoia > Sequoia sempervirens. Next base: position 44,955 of record VDFB02351906.1, read on the forward strand.
TGAAAGATGTTGATCATGCTTTGGGATAAGTTCTTGAGATATGTCCTCTAACTCATAAGGTAAAGTAGAGAAATTTTCAACATGATCATAGGTGAACTGATTGTGCATTAT
>VDFB02351908.1:0-48700 GCA_007258455.2 Sequoia sempervirens
GAACCATAATCACTTTGTCACTATCCACTCCTTCAGCTGTTCTAATTGTCAAATCTGGGTGCCTTCTTCAAAATCCTGCCCACCATGACCTCCCGGGGACCCCATTTGTGAAAGGATTGGGTTGATTTATTATTTGGGAAACAATGGCTTGTAGTTGATTTACTTGCAATACGTGGCCCAATCTTGCCATTTCCTTGCACCATTCGACAACTTCAGTCTCCTCCTCTTCAGTTAAAATTGTACGTGGACCCCTCCTCTTTGTGGTGGTTTGTCCTAACAGCCACGCCCTCAAACTGCTAGGTGGCATACCCCACTTGATTGTTGCTACCCTGATTGACATGTTGTGTTCTTCAACACTCTTAACTTCTCCTTCCATATCAGCATATGTCCACTGCCTAATGGGTACAGGTGAGGGCAGTTGCATAGTAGGTTGAACATTTGGTTGAACAGGAGGTTCGGCTTCTGTTGTGTTGGTGGCTTCATCTATAGAGTCAGGAACATCTTGTGGGCTGAGATTTGCATGAAATTCCTCATCAGGTTGTGTTTCAACGAAGTGCAGCCCACGAGTTACTCTAATTACACGTTTTCCTCTTCCTACAACCCTTGTAGTCCTTCTAGTAGGTGCCATAATTTTCCAATTAACCTGCACAGACAGTAAAAATTGAATAACTTGTTAGTGCAACAAAGAATAACATGAGATTAGTTCATAGAATAATATCAACATAAATCATAGCGCTCAAACATTAACAATGCCCAAAAAACCCACTGTTGAAAAAGCAATCTTGCAGTTGAAGAGAGGTGGAGATGTTTTCTGTAGCTCCATATAAGATGAAATGAAAAAATCTTTGAAGATTAAGTATCTTATTATATACCCAATAAATTTCATGATTATACTTGGTCAAATTTTGGTCAATGTTTTGTTTAAATCACATTACATGTGATTACTTCATAGAATAATTTCAAAAAAAGGCATAGCAGTCAAAAAGTCGATGCCATAGACAAAATAAGACAAAATAATTCATGAGGGATCATTTTTCTACTAGTCGACTGTCACATGTAAATAGAAATGATTACAGTCAAATCCTTCATGCCATACACAAAAATGATTTTTAAAGATGCCAAAATGCAATCAAACACCATCAAACCCAACAAAAATCCACTATTGAACAAACAATCTTGTAGGTGAGAGAGGTGGATCAAATTTGTACTAGTCACATCTAAACTCTACACAACTTGATATGAGGAAACAATACATGGCATGACTATATATATATATATGTATGTATGTATGTATGTCTATAGTCTGATAAGAATATATCATCGTCTTTGCAGACAATGATATATTCTTATCAAAATATATATGTATGTATGTATACAATTTGATAAGAATATATCATTGTATTTACAGAGAATGATATATATTCTTACCAGATTTTATATATATATCTATACAATCTGCTATGATGAAACCCTACACATTCTTATCAGATTATATATATATATATATGATGAAATCGTACACATTCTTATCAGATTATATATATATATACAATCTACTATGATGATGAAACCCTACACATTCTTATCAGATTATATATATATTTATATATATATACAATCTGCTATGATGAAACCCTACACATTATTAAAGACGATTTAGAATATAACTGTGATATGATTAAAAAATGGGTAATGCTGATGTTATTATATTTGATGTATGGTATAATGCTGCTATTATAATCTTTGATTTATGATGAATGCAGGTGAAAAAATGTAACTATGATATGATTAAATAATGGATAATGCTAAGTTGAACAGCTGACTGAAAGCAAAATTATTGGTATGCTTGAAAATAATGTAAACACTGAGTACATAAATATAAATATAATGTAACTACGATATGATTAAATAATGCTAAGTTGAATAGTTGAGTGAAAGCAAAATTATTTGTATGCCTGAAATTAATGTAAACATTGAGTACATAAATATAAAAGATTATATTGAACAATGAAACAAACAACATAAATGTAAACATTAAGCCTGATAATAATGTAAACACTGAATATATTGAATAAATAAAACATTATGCCTGATAAATATAAAAGAGTATATTGAATAATGAAACAAACAACAAAAATGTAGAACAATATGCTGAAAATAATGTAACCAGTGAGTACTTAAATAGAAAAGATTATATTGAATATTGAAACAGACAACATAAATGTAAAACAAAGAGGCTGAAAATAATGTAAACACTGAGTACATAAATATAAAAGAGAATATTGAATAATGAAACAGACAACATAAATGTAAATCCAGTATACTGATAAATAAAAACATGAATTTACTTATTCTGGGTGTACCGACCTGAATAAGCTCCCTTTTAAGAGGAATGTGTAGAAGTTGCCTTAGTAAGCTCTGAAGTCTGCAGAGGATATTCAGTGAAAGCAGGGGAGAATTCGTAATGAAAATGACCATGGAAATTCCCTCTTAAAAAATCATTCGAATGGGTAAATTGAATGCATTGAATTGTGGTGGGTGAGTTTCAAATTTGAATTTTTTGTGGGAAACAATCTGTCATTTCATTTTGCAATGGCCATCTATGCTTGAGTTTTGTCGTGGCCTTTAGGAAATCAATTTTATATTTGGTTTAATTGTCAAAATAGGTGGCTCTATTAAATTCAGTCAGATATATGAATTATACTATGTTTTTTGGTATATTAGGGAGCCTTACACCATTAACTGTTTATGCAGGTACCAAAAGTAGATGGAGTTAATGCATGAAGATGTCAAGGGATGTGTGGGTGATTGTGCAACTGATAGCTCATAAAGTTGTTCAATGTTTTGTATTATGTCAGAATGTGCACCATTAACTGTTTATAATGTTTTAAATTATGTGACATTGTGCACCATTAACTGTTTATGTATACATGTAAATACAATGCACTAGAAGCTTTAAGCCACTTGCATGGAGTGGTTATTGTAAACATCAGTGTACCTTTTTTAATTCATAAATGACTTTATTTTGTGCAAGTTGACTTGTGTTGAAAACATAATTGTACCAATATATGTTTAAATTTGTTTTTTTTGTTGGTTGGTTACAAACTAAGTAGTGAACATATACTGGTGTAATGTCTAATTTTTTATTGGCATAACTACAACATTTTAATGACTAAAATGTAAATGGATATTGGGGATAGGTGAGCGAGGAGTGAGCGACAATGGGAGGTTTTCCCCTACTCACAATTTAATAGAGATCAGGCTATTCCAACATTTTGGATTTTCACTGGAATTTTTGTGGCTAGTTTTGTCATTAAAATTATCTATATGAGTACATCATTTTTTTTAATTAAGAGGGGTAAATTCTTTTGACTCAGAGCTATGAACTAGTGAGGTCACAAACGGGGGGCCTCATCCCCACAAGTGCACGAGTTCTTGGGGAGAGCAGATACCATGTGATAGATAAATGGCGCGTCATAAAAAGAGTATAATGGATTTTAATGCAAAGGAATTTGACAATGTAATGAGTGGGGGATTTGCTTTGAAATGAAACATGCCACCTATCCAACAGTTGTGAAAGAGGGATTTCTAGAGAAGGATAAACTCCACTATGGCTTAGGCTAAAGTCAAATTCCAGTGAGAACTCTTATATCTATAATAAATTATATCTTTAAAATAATTGTCCTTAGAACCTCAGAAAGATGCTTGTCATGTTGAAAAGTTGCAGGAAGGTGTGTAATGTGATGGGATACTTTGATCGTGAAATGACCTTTTACCCAGGCATATGTTCAAGCCAAGTTTCAATTGTCTTCAATATTTATTGTAGGTGTCATAACCCTGTGGGAAATTCCCCACATGGCTCATAAATAAGGACATTGGCTTGATGATTTAGCATGTCATGGAGAATCATATGTTGTGATTGTTTCGATGTTGTACATCACACAAGTTATGCTAAGAACCTTCAATATGCCAAACCAATACTGGATTATTAGAAACAAGTGAGTAGTTTGTGAATTTGGACAGATCCATGCAGGCAATATCAAGCTCATATAGACAAGCAATCTTTGGATAAAGTATGTCTCCATTTGATGAAAATAGTATGATCCCTTGTTTGGCTATGGAAATGCATCTAAACACAAATTTTTGATGCTCAGTTTCTTCCTAGACTTTCAAACTTGTTAGAAACAAAGAAGTCTCTTAAACAAACCATCATCATTTGCTTCAATTATTGAAATTGGAATATGAAGAGAAACTTTGAACATTTCATACTAAGGACATCCCCTTTCACCTACCATTTTTGAGTTGAGGCATATTGTTCTATTATAAAGTTTATCTTTATAATATTTTAAATATAATGTGCACAAAGTTTCCTTTCTAATTAATTTTGTAAAACTTATAAAATGACCAAGAAAAGGAGGCCGGTTACGGGGAAAATTTAAAAGACTCCTTCCATTATTTATTTTAAAATCTAAAGAAGGGAAAAGGGGATTCAAAAGGTCACCGTTAGAAAACAAAAGAATGAATAGATAATTTCAAGAAACAGTTACATAAAACTGAAAGGAGGTTTTCCTGGGGAATATTATTTATTGTAAAACTGGAAAATGGGGAGGGATCATTCATTCAATTCCCAGGGGGAAGAAGGGATCAGTTTTTTATTTCTCAAACACAATTTGTTGTACAAACATTTTGAGTATGTGAACTCATGACTTTTGCATTGGAGGAATAAAAGAGACATTTTAAATCTTTGTATTTGTTTATGTTCCTTTTTTATTGCAAATTTCCTGTGTCTTTTGCAATCATCTTGTTGGTTGTTTTTCTTGCAACCCCCAATCCTAAGGAAAATAACAATGCCTAAACCATGGGATCAAGAGGTTAATACAAAGGTCTTGCACTATCATCACATCAGGGACAAGAAAGGCCAATGAACAAGGTTATAATCAACCTTGTGCACTTTGAGCTCCATACTTGACTCAAGAGGGTGTTCCTATTCAAGGATCTGCACATATAATAAAACTTGCACTAAACAACATATTGTAGATTTCTAACATATGGATGGTTCTCAGATGAATGTATAAAGGGGGTTATACATTTAATTGTAAGGAAGCTAAGGTAACGAAACAAATTTCTACACTAATCTTGAGAGGAGAATAATGCAAAACATTTGTAGATGTTTAACAGTCACAAAAACGTAAATAGAAATAAACACAAATATCATGCATACCAAAACACATTTATTTACATGGGGAAAACCCTTTCAGGAGAAAAACCCCACACTCCAAAAGTCGCACAATATATTATTCAAAAATCACAAACATTACAATATACTTGCAGAGCAAGCTTCTCATAGGAGTATCACCAACCAGAGATCCAGAGGCAACACGACCACTATCAGACTCTCATAATACATCACAACACACAACCGTAATACAATGCCCTCATAAAATAGGGTTGCCTTCTAGGGAAAGTCAAGCTAATAAAATATCAGTTGTCAAATCTAAGACATAATGATGAATGGTCCAGATTTAGAATAATAAAATTTAGGTTTTGGGGGCATTGTCCCCAAGCCCCCGCTAGGGCGCACTACCCTCGGACCCCCAGTCGGGGGGATGATCCCTTAGACGATCGACTTTACTAATTTTTGCAAAAGAAAATTTGGTTTACTTAAAAGACAATAACAACACAATTTACTACTTACAACTGCAGTCAATGATCACACTAATTTGAAACAAAGATAGAAATGATTTACTATTTTTAGCAATAGAGTCTACTTACTTTGGGTCGGCTTAACATACCTCTTACATTCCATGATGTCAAAAATTCCCTGCTCCCAATACCTATACCTGCAAGGTCTACATGGCTTGGCACACACATAAGATCAAAGGTAGTTAGCACATGATTACTAAGACAAGCTATATAAATAAATGGTAGTTTACAATATCGAGAGAAAATGATAAGTCACATGCAAGACTCAGAAGAACAGTCCTAGGGGCCTGACCTAATGCCTCGGGGGCTCATCGCTCGATGGCCTTGCTTATGTATATATTTTGTAGAGGCACCATAGTTCGACAATTTGAGTTCTCCCAACTCATTTTATTGATCAACAATAAAATAATAACACTTAAGTATGCTAAACTCAATTCTTTACTCAAACGCATCACACGTCCCATACAAAACACATACTAGAGGAGTGGGTATGTAACCCTTTCTAGGGTCCATTACCCCAGACAGTTTCACAGTTGGCTACCACCCACTTAGGTGAAGTTCGGTATTGAAGACCTAGGTAAGGATATGCTTGCAAAAATATAGCCTACTTAAATATATACTCATACTTGCACAAGAAAAGTTACAAGGCATAACTATATCCTCTTGTTGATAGATAGATCATGATAATACATATACTTATATTTATATAGCTATCAACCATGAGAGAAAATAATGGTTTCATGTCATTCTTTGGTTAACAAACAAACCGTTAATACAAGTAAACTTCCAATAGATATCAAATCCTTGTCACTAGTCAAATACTACTCATTAAACTAATACTTAAAACTTATCCATCCAATGATATTAAATTATAAATTACTAATTTGATTATAAAAGCATGAAATATTTCAAGGGTCATTCAAAATGAGAATCGACAATATAATGTCAACATTTGAATTATATGTTAGAACCATTTATAATTATAATCAAGACACTAATCTATTTTTCCTTATTATTATCGACATATCATTTGGTTGACAACTTGAACTAAGACATCCTTTACTACAAGTCTTAACCCCTATTCACTAATATTCCCTTAAACATATCAAATCAACATCTTTAGAACACATATGTAGATAATAAATTGTACTATCATAATATATGCAATTAATAAAGTTGAGTCTTAAAGCTACCTAACACGATAGTCCATCAATTATAATATCATCATTAACAATTGCAATGAATAAATATTAATTCAAATAGATAGTCTAATTGGTATAAGTATATCAAGCAACACTAATGGATAATGACAACAATCTAACTAAGGAAAAATATAAAGGGGGACTGCTAGTGATTAATGATATTGACTTGGTTCAAAACCGTAATTCTACTAGTTAGGTTAGAAACTAGCCAATACTTAAATTTACACAATCTAGACATAGATGTATTAAACATGGGGAAATGATTATCTTACTTAAAATAGATCATCAAAACAAATTCTAATAACCCATTATATAAGTTTAATATAACCATCAACAAACCCATAGAATAAAATTTCTACAACTTAGTAATCACATATGCCATTAGAATCTTCAACAAAATATGTACAACTTAGCAACATATATGCCATTATAATATTCAACAAAAGCCACACAAGTCAATGACATAATTCATTTGCCCCTTCACATAAATATATTCATCATGCATAAAATTCAATGTCATTCAATCGTGATGCGTGGACAAGCTCACTAGGCACATCATTGGAGTTTAATGCAACCTTAAAACAAAACCCATGCAACTCAATTACATGTATACTATTAAAGCCTTCAAAAAAACTTGATACAACTCAATACATATATGTAATCACATATTTCATGCAAAAGCTATGCAATCATGGTATATAAGAGCCAATATCATTGAACCACGATACACGAACATACTCATTATGAAAACCATCATATGTGTTTGATTCAACCTTCAAACAATCATCATAGAACTATATGGCACGTATATCATTAGGACCTTCAAACCCATTCCATTAACTAAATGGCACATATCATTAGACCCTTCATAGAAAAGGCATACAATATTCATGCACAAGAGTTTATGCCACTCAACCATGATGTGTAGATAAACACACTACACACACCAAAGGAGTAATTAAAACGACCCCCATTCAACTCAATGTTGTATGTTATTAAAACCTTCCAACAAAACCCATACTATTTACTAATCAAAACAAAACTCGATACAGTCATAATGCCAAACACTAGAATTGATGTCACTCAGCCATGAATGAAGATGCTTACTAGGCATGACACGACAGTTTGATGTACATTAACCCTATAACTAAAAACATTAACCCTAATGCATAAGTGGAGTACACCGCACCATAAGACTAAATGAGGTACTTACTATTGGACTCTTGACATAAAATCCTTATAATCAATAACACATAAATAATGCCATCAATCTTATTGCACAAGAGCACAAGGCACATATAGATTTTATATAAAACCCATGAAGTCTCAATGCGTGTTATATTCCCATTAGACCCATCATACTAAAGTCGTATATATAATTAATATTGTGTATAAGTATATCATTCCATTATAAACTTGAATAGAAACCAAGTCAATGTTATTCAACCCTTATAACACATTATTAAACATGAAAATATTAAATAAATAAAATATAAATTTACAATGGTAAAAGGTAAAATATTTGTATTTCTACATTGTCATTTCTGAGTTTGCTTCTATAGAAAGGCCTTTGGAAACTATCAGGAAAATGCAATTGGAAGGTGTAAAGCCGAATTCCATAGTTTTTGTGCCAAAATAGTAGCTTCGAAATAGGGTATGTACAAGCATGAAAGAATGGGAATTGCTGTCAGATGTTATACTTGAAACTTGAAACTGCCCTGGTATGCATGTATCCGAAATGTGGAAATGTAGACAAGGCAGACGCACTAATTAATTTGGCAGGCGTAACACCAAGTTCCATGACCTTGGCCAGCCCCCTTCCCTATGCTAAAACAGGTGCTTTAGAACAAGGAATGGGCATCTATGAAAAATTGAACAGCAAACTGAGAAAATAATAATTCTGAAAATATTATCCTGACTGTATGTTAATTCTGCTACAAACAACTCTATATAAAAGAGTTTAAAAAAAAAAACAGCAAATAGGCTAATAAAACCAAAGCTAATAAAGCAAATAAATCAAAGCATTGTTTGCAGTATGAAAACTGCTGAATTAGAAAGCTTTAAAACTGAATCTATCGCTAAAAGATTATATAATTATCAACACAAGTGTAGATGTTAATGATTATCAAGGTTGTGTTATATAACGGTAATACTTGTTATTCACAAATGTTGATCCACTTTTCAAAAGCATGCATAATTTTTAAAACTCTTTTATTTGTTATATATATTGACTAATGCTATATAATAGTTAATAAGATACAAATAAAAATCATAGACAAAATGAAAGTGAAAAGTGCAAGTAGCATCAATCTTTTATTTATTACTATATATTAAATCCTCTGATAAATAAAGAATATGCCTACAACTAATCAAATATGTCATATGTGACTCTTATGAACTTGTATCTTAGATTTGAAACCAAGAATATTGATCCTAATATTAATATATAGAATCTACTCAAAGGTAGCTTATGAGGCTTGCTCAAGTTGATTCATGATACTATAAATTAGTTATGCTACTCGCAAACAAGAAGATGAGAATTTGTCAATACAGACTTCTTTAATTACTCAACTATGAAAATTATGCTTTGATATCTTCCCCTATTAAACTCTCAAGAACATAACATGTGGAATTTGGTGAAAACCTTCCATGTGAAATTTATTATTTTCTCTCAACATTGACATTGACATTAAATTTCCACTCTATTTTCACCTTTTATAGTTGAAACTACCATTGTTCAAATATTCCTTCTCATTTGAAGAGCCATCAATAAATATAATTGCTACTTATAAATGAGGGAAGGTTAATGACTTATTATTGAAGGTTTTCAGACTTCATTATACTTATAGGAAGGATATTGATAGTCACTAGTGGTCACAATTTTAAGTCCCATGAATGTGAGATCTTATTAAGGTAAGATTTATCCTAATTTTTTGTTTTTAATTTCACATGATGTTATTTGTATTGTACACAATCATGCAATTCAAAAATGGCAATTTTTGTTCTTTTTGTCCAATACATACTTTTCATTGCATATCTATAACATCATCTTAGTTATCACTTAATAAACGTACCCATGATACGAATAAGGTATTTTCTACTATTGGGTAAAAGGGCGGGGCCTCATAGAGGTTGTGCAACTTCTACATACTTATATCCCACCTTGTCTACCAACATACGAGAAAGAGTCTTCAGCTTCTTTGTGGATTTCGTCTTTACATACACTAATTGACTGAAATCAAAGTCGTATGGAGAGACGGCTTGCTTCTTTCTCTCAGGTGTCTGACTTTGTAACCAAGGTGGAAGAGGAGAAGAACTCCCTTTAGGTTTTGTAGTCATGGTTTGGGAAGTGATAGCTACAGTTACAAATGTAGTTGTAACAAGTGGTGGGGTGTTAGTCAAAATTGCCTCAAGGGTCTCCACACTTGTTACATTTTGCACAGACTCAGCTATAAACTTATCCAACTCTGAAATTGAAGTTAAATCAAAGGAAGGAGAAGATAAACTAGGAATACTAGAAGAAGAACCAAAAACATTTTCAAACTCAATCCTAGGGCTATCAAAAATAGATCTCGATGTTGGAGATGAAGGAATGGAATGAATGGAAATAGAAGGTGTAGCAAAAATAGTGGGAGATGAAACAATGGTGGCTGATGGCAAAGGTTGTTCAACAACAATAGGAGGAGGAGTAGGAGTAGATACAGGATCAATAATGGGGGAAGAAGTGACAAGAGTGTCTTCTAGAATGTTCTCATGAGGAGACACCTATGCTTCCTCATGTTGAACTTCTTCTTCTTGTTCTTCCTCCTGAACTGATACTTCTTCTGTTATAGTGGATGGCCTTTCAATAGTTTGACTTTTTCCCCCTTTCACAATGGACTTGATTTTCGATTTGGGGGTTCTACTTGAGCTAGACGCATCTCCCTTGTTCTTTGTCCTTATTTAATCTTTCTTACATGCATGACCCTTAGGCTCTTCCTCTTAGATCCAATGTTAAATTGTTTCAAAGTATTTCCCTTTCCAGTAGCCAAACATTTATATTAGCACATGGATAGGTTGAAATCTTTCCCTAATTGATGTAACTTCCTTCTTGGACCATTAAATTGAAGGTAGAGGAGTTCTTGCAACATTGTTCCTCTCATATGTTGGATCCAGGTTGTCTTCATCATCCTCCATATCCTTTGGAATATCTCAAGATCAAGGTTCTCAATTTGCTCCAAAGTCAACCTACGAAATCTAGTTTCCTTATATCCTCTTATGTTTAATATTTATATTGTTATTTATTTTATTTATTTATTGGCATTTCAATGTTTTATACTTTAGTGTTGCAATTTCGGAGGCATGACAATCAATAGGAAGTTATAGAAATGTACATATGGATTTATATTGCAGAAAAAGAGCAAGAACACATTGTACATGAATGTGATATGCATATTGATAGGAAGTTATAGGGGTAAATTGCAATATCAAGAGAGACTTGTGATGTACATGTTTAAGATTTATATTGCAGATAAAGAGCAAAGAGTATCTTTTTATTCAAATTAGCATTTGTACATGAATATGCAAGGGATGCATTGATAGTAAGTTATAGGAAAGAGTAAATTGCAATATCACGAAAAAGAGCTAAGAACATTTATATAACACATGAATGTGATAGGGGTAACTTGGAATATCAAGAGAGACTTGTGGTGTATATGTTTAAGATTTATATTGCAGACAAAGAGCAAAGAGTATCTTTTTTATTCAAATTCACATTTGCACATGAATATGCAAGGGGTGCATTGATATTACGTTATAGGAAAGGGTAAATTTCAATATCATGAAAAGGATCTAAGAACATATATATAACACATGAATGTGACAGGGGTACATCAATAGGAAATTACAAGAAAATGAGTAAATTGCAATATCAAAGCTTGTGATGTATTAAGGATTAAATTGAAGATAAAGAGCAAAGAACATATATTTAAGATTTATATTGCAAATAAAGAGCAAAGAGTATCTTTTTTATTCAAATTAGCATTTATACATGAATATGCAAGAGGTGCATTGATAGTAAGTTATGGGAAATGGTAAATTGCAATATCATGAAAAAGAGCTAAGAACATATATATAACACATGAATGTAATAGGTGCATCTATAGGAAGTTACAATAAAGGTAAATTTCAATATCAAAGCTTGTGATGTACATAAGGATTACATTGCAAACTTTAACCTTTACAATGTGTAGATGTTAAGGGCATGGCGAAATGGGCTATTTTTTAATTCCTTGATTTATGGAGGGAAGCTCACATGCTTGCACAATTGCATCATCCAAATATTATTGCCTTCTATGGTGTTGTACCATATGAACCAGGGGGAACATTGGCAACAGTTACAAAGTACATGGTGAATGGCTCACCCAAATAGGTCTTACAAAGGAAGGATATGTACAGATCTGATATGCATTCCTTGGATAGCTAGTTCCCTCAACTTCCAAACAACAAGAACTGGACCTCTTACATGACATAACATGCTAATACATATTTTTTTTATAGGGGAATTGATCTGTGAAAGCGAATAATAACTTTCATGGACACTCCATTTGGGATGTAATAACTACATGGAAAGAATATTGTGCACTTTGACCTAAAATGGGAAAACCTATTGGTAAACATGAGAGATCCTCAACATCCTATATGCAAGGTAAAAATGGTTGACGTTTGGTGGCTTGTTATAGTGGGATTTCAACTGTAATCTGCATGTTTCCTTTGAAAACTAATCTACTAAGCAACATCCAATTGAATAATTTCAAGCTAGCCAAATTAAGTTATACTTTTTGTTTTTTCCCATTAGATAGTACCATACTCCAATCTATAGCTCACGATGATAAAAATAATCCTATACTTCATACCATTTTCTGTAGGTCAATGATTTAGGGCTTTCAAAAATCATACATCAGACCTTAGTTTTTGGTGGTGTACATGGAACCCTTCCATGGATGGCTCTTGAGTTATTGAACAACAACAACAATATGGTTTTTGAAAAGGTAGGAATGAGCAAATGCTTCTCTCTAGTTGTATGAGATCACAATAAATTTCTTCACATGTAATAGTCTGAAGCTTTGTGTTTTAGGAGGATGTATTTTCATTTGGAATAGTAATGTGGGAGCTACTCACTGGAGAGGAGCCTTATGCCAATATGCATTATGGAGCAACCATTGGTATGTTATCCATTGTAGCTCATTGTAATGATTACCCCGGTTCAAGTAGCTTCATGAGCTCTATTTAGTGTATATAGATGGATTTTGGTGTAGGCATTTAACAAATATATTGGCAGTTTAGAATAATATGCTATTACTCTGATTTTGTAGGAGGTAATAGTCAACAATACATTGCGTCCACCTATTCCAAGTTCATGCAATCCTACATAGAAGTCACTTATAGAGAGTTGTTGGTCAGTTGACCCTTCCACAAGACCTAATTTTATAGAGATTACTAGTGGATTGAGGTCAATGGAAACCTCACTTCATTCCAAATGACAAGCTCATCAAGCTCATGTTCAAGTACATTCAAAAAGTTAGGATTATAAAGTGTCTCAACATATCTAGATTTCAAGTTTTTGTCACTGAGCATGTTATTTTTTTTCTATTATTTTTAATGGTTTTATGTTGAATGTAAATGTTGTTCCAAACAGGATTTGATTGAACATCTCAAAATAGTTTCCATTCCTTATCCTGTAGAGAGAACATGGCATTACTTGCTAGAGTCAATAAGTTTATGGAAGGACTTGGACTGATAAGCCCTCCTTTTAACAGATTGATTTTAGTGTGACTATATTACCTCTGGTTTGAAATGTCACTGGTATATGATACCAAGAGAACTCATTGGTATAGGATACCGAGAGAACTTTATATTACAAATAATTTGGGTGAATATTTGTAGTGATATGGTAGCCATATCTAATAGCTATCTGTTTATGTTGTTGTTCTCATGAATTTGAGTATGTGCAATAGTTAGCTTTTCATGGAGCAAGATTATGTGATATGATCCAAATTTTAGACAATACTTCAAATGAAGAAAAAAATTAATTGCATTTTGAGTTGGAAGAATAGACAAATTATTTTATGTATTCAATTTCTTATATCTTTCCCTTGATGCCTAGTGTTGGGCAGAGAAATAATGATATATAAAGAAATTAGGTTGCTCTTTAAGTTGAAAAATATTCAACATTTGTGTACAAGGATGCTGATAAAGTATAGATATATATTTTAAAATTATATAGTTCAACAATGAGTGTATACAAATTATGAATATTTTAAGTACATTTTCTTCCTTTAAAACAAGAAATTTTGTTCGTTAGGTGGGGAAGATTATAGTTCCATTCAACCGAGTGAGGTGTGATATGAGTTGCACAATTTGTAGCCCATGCCTTTATTTTTTATTGTTGAAAAATAGGTTTTGAAGGGTTCCTGAAACCATGAACAAAAATAGAAGGCAGCCTGAGAGAAGAGAAAAAAGGAAGCTACCCCAAAAGACAAAAAGCTAATTAAACCACAATCAATCAACCATCGGACCATCGACAAAAAAGCAACAGACATAAAAAGAATAGAGCAACAACTATAGAAGTTTCTTTAGAATCCTCACTACCTCCAAATATTTGGTGATGACCTTATCATGCATCTCCATGACCTCTTCCACATCCTACATCGGGACATCAATACCTTTTTTGGTTTTTCTACGAGTTTGCACACTTAGCCCTACCCTAGTATCTTTTACCTGATTCCCCTTATCAATATCCTCTCCCACAACATGCACCCCTTGTTGAGGAAGAAGGGGCTTACCAATCTAGTCCTTAGCCTTCTCACATAAAGTGATACCCATAGATGGTCAAGAATCTCTCATCTTTAGTGCAATAGCGCATAATAGCCATCAACATGTTCCCCCAAATGGGTTTAATAGAATTTATGTCATAGCCACCACACCCCAACCGCTTGCTTTTAACTTTCTCCTTATCCCGTAGGAAATTTATCCTTGTAGATGGAGACATTTCCTTTTCCTTGTAGAACTTCCTGCCCTTCTAAGAGAGGCTAGTAACTTTAGCAATGAAGTCCTCAGTAACACTAACATCAATCCCAAAAATTCTCAGAACACGATTATGCCAAGCATCCACAAAATCTTGTGAAACCTGAGAATCATAGCCATGAAGTTTTTCCATAAAATGGGTGACCCCACCTTTTTCAAGAATCTCTCAGGCCCTACCACTAGCCTTGGCTCTTTACAGGACACTGGATCTATTCTACACCTCTCTCCCCCCATTATCAAATGCATAGAGAATTCTTGAAGGTTAACCCACAAAAATGAGGAAAAGATAATGCAAGGAGGATAATGACACCCATAAAGTGTGCTCCATTGACATTCCAAGTACGAGTCTTCATTAAAGTCAAATCCCTTGGGAGTTCATGACTCTCATAGCCACAATTATTGGGACACATTAAGCCCCCCATAAGTCCAATCAAAAACAAGAAAGCAATTATGAGGCCAAATGCCTAGGAAATTAAATCCTAACCTGACCCCCTTCATAAGACACATGTGAAATATTCTCATTATTAATCATTGATAGGAGATCAATGGGAAAGTGTTCATTAGAGTTCCACGACCTACTCAATGAAACCCCCAAGTTTGCCAAGAAATCAACACCAATGGCCTCATGATAAACATGGGAAATATAAAACTCTTGGAAAGAGTTTAATAATATTGCAATAGTGTCTTCAATGAAATGTTCAATTGATTAGGAGGAATCTAGTTAACTCTTCTCAAGCAGTTAATGATGCTCATAGATTTTCCCTCCAACTAGACTTTAGTCACACCCTTCTCCTTGGCCAATTTTAACCCATGATAGGCAACATCAGCCCATGCCTTTGTTGCATTTAATAGTTACTGGTATAAATAACTAAAAGCAGCATGAGGTTTCTATTATTTCAACTTTGTAGCAGTTGTTACAAAAAATTATCCAATTTTTTTTCTTAATACAATTGTAAGATTGTTGTTTTTAATGCTCCAAGAAATGGCGTGACCTATACACACAATGACCACCTTATATCTTTGTAGCATATCATTTAAAGAAACTAGTTAATAAATTATAGAAGTGTGTAATATTTAATTTAAAACATATTGAATGTGCAATCTATTTTCTTTTTTGGTTGAGAAATCAGCCATTAAAAAATTTAAACATTTGATGGAAAAGTTTTAGCACCTCCTCATTATGCCCAGATTGCACAAAACCCGCAATCAGAAATTCCATGAAATGGAATTTGGATTTATATCTGCTACATGCATTTGAAAAAGGAGTTCTAAAACACTATAAACTTTCCCCTCTTCTGCATAGCTTCCACCATTCTTTTGGTGCCATAGTAGTTAATCTCAATGCACTCTTTTGCTATTTCATAAGGTTGAAATATTCCTTTCACTGTGCTTCTAGGTGGAGTCTTTTGTAAACAAGGCTAAACAATTAATAAAATGAACTCAAATTGAATGAAACCATGAATATAAACAAAGTTAGCTAAAGGTATGTAAAAATAACATAGTGACAATTCTTTTGTTGGCCTTGAAATTTTTAAGCCCTGATTGATATTGCAACATTCTTAACCCTCAATTTTTGAAATTTAGACTTACTCAAAATGCTCTGACTGGGTTAGAGTATGTTCACACTAGTGTGCCTCTTTCAAGATATTTTTCTTTCAGTTATAATTCACACTCTACTATTTTCAAGGTTGGCTTTTATGGGTCAAATTCAGTTTTGGGATCGTAACATTTGTGGTGTTGTAGTGGTTGCATCATTCAATAGATTACACTCTTGGGACTGCCATGAGTAGTAGGTAAAATGATGCTTAGGTGTGGTAATTTCTCAAGATTTAGAGTAAGAATAAAATTATAATAATATTATTATAATATAATTAAATATAAGTTTATAATAATAATAAAATAATAACTTGAAAATTTTGCAACTACAAATAAAATAAAATAAAATGAACCATGCATTTTATTTTAAGTTTATTCTAACAAAAGTAATTCAATTAACAATACATTTAACCATTGATTTTCTTAATCAATTTGGTTTATATTTATATTTTATTATTCTAATTTTAAGTTAAGAGCTATAATGTTCTATTGCACAAATGACAATATAATAATAGACTTAGAAAAGGAAAACAAAAATTATTTTATAGGTGAATCTACCTATAACCTTAAACCTAACACTAACCCTAACCCTAAATATAACCATAACCATAACCCTATTTGAACCCTAACACGTGACTAAGACATTAAATGTAAATTTAATCATAAAATGAATCATATTTTTAAAACCAACATTAATTGTAATGACAACCTTAAGCATAACACTATTGCTATAATTATAACCTTAAGAACAACACTATTATTGATAATATTATATTAAATATTTTCTATAGCATCTATTATTTGGTTCTTTCTATTTATTAGTTCCCCTGCCATGGAACTATAGTGGAGGGGTAGTTTTTAACTGACAATTAAATTATGTAATTCTGATCAATTAAAATCATTAAAATATTGTTCATAAAAATTTGATACAAATTTTCAAATATATTAATGATTCAAAGTGAACATTTTTTAAAGAGAATATGATAGTGTAGACACGAAAATATACTAATTGACATCGCATTTGATCTTGACTCACTATCATCAAGCTCTAATCATCCCTCGGTCTAACCATTTAATCAAATTTCCCTATTTGATTAAATTCATCAATATTCGTCTCTTAATTAAATAAATCATTTTATCTAATTAAGTCAATCTCTTTATTAATTAAATCAATCCATCTGATCAATTATCCCTATTTAATTAAATAATCAATTTATTTGATTAAATCTCTAAAGTCTATCCATTAAATTAAATAAATTAAAACCTTATTTGATTTAATCTAACACCATCTCTTTTAATTAAATAAATCAAAGTCCTTATTTAATTAAATCTCTTGTCATATTCCTCTCTTATTTGATTTAAATAAATCCATAAATTTGAGTCAAATAGGTCACATCATCTAACCTCTCTCATTAAATTAATTAACCCTTGATTAATTTAATCTCATCTCATGTCACATCCTCTAGATAATGCAAGTTGCACATGAAAATAGATTTAATTCATTTATTAAATCTCTATTTTCCTCACAAGGCATCTTTTGGAATATTCTCTCAATTTGAATTCAAAAATTCCAAGTCAACATGTACATCCAACAAGGCAATAAATTCATCTTACATGTCCTTTCCTTGAGCCAAGTGGCATTTACCCTTCCCTCTTGCATGTCATTTCAACAAATTTGAATTTCAAATATTGGCATTTATTGGCACAAACCCCAAATCTTGTACATCCATCATCCATTCATAGCTTGACAATTGGCATCATATCATTGGATGAATGTTAGTCCCACATTGCTCAAATTTGGACATTCATCCATCTTGAAATTCTATAAATAAAGAGCTCATGTGATTTGATCATCCACAAACTTGTGCCAAAGAGTTATTTTATGCTAAAATATTTGTATTTCCATCCATCATTGAATTCTTAATTTGGAGCTTTTTTCTGATTTGGCTTGCTTGGAGTTCTCTCATCTTTAGATCAAAGTGGATCAATATCATCTTCAACATATCAAGATTTCATCATAGGAATTGGGAAATGGCCAATTTTCACATCAAATTGGCACCAATTCCCCCATGGGATCATGAGTTTGCATATTTAAATTAGGATTCAAGCTATTTCATTGTTTTTATTTGGTTCTTCATTGTTTTCTTTCCTATTTTGAGTTTGTAAATGGATTTCATAGGGAATCCTTGTTTTAGCTTGCAATTCCTTGTTTAACTTGTTTACTCATGTTGTTTTGCAGTTACTAGGAAAAGGGTTCACATAGATAGTAAACAATATTTCTTCATTTTCACTGGGGTTGCATCCCCGTAAAAGAAGACCCTTTCATGTGGCTATTACAGGGATGATAAAACAAATAAATAAAGTAAACATGTTAGTCAAAGGCATGGGGAGACAAATTTGGAAGTAGGTATCGACATCCTGAGCAACTCAGTCAGAGGGGACCACAAAATAAATGAGAGGAATGGTCAGGCATGGAAAAGATGGTCGCAGGGCATGGCACCCATGCCCACGAATGACCAAATTCTACTGATGGCGTGGAAAAATAGGCACACGAAGGAGAATATGGATAGAAAGGATGGGGCATGATCTATAGAAGTAGCAGATGTCAACAAAGGAAGAAGGGAGAGTATGGCATAAGGAAAAAGTGAAGTGCAAGTCACATGAAAGGAGGAAGACCAAGGGAATGCAGGGAAGATGTTTGTGACTATGATTGCAAAGAAAAATGTGAAGGGAGAAAGAGAGAAGGTGGGACATGATCTTACTGAAGAAATGTGTTTGCATGGAATACCATGATTACAAGATATGCACATATTTGATTTGTTGAAAAATATGATAGAAATTTCAGGCAAATATTTTTTGGCAGGTGAAAAAAAGGAATCCAAATTCCACGATCCTGCCAGTATTCTCTTTGCCTATGTTCAAAGTGGAGTGAAAAGAGGGGAGAATCCTTTCGGGTGCAGGTCTGGTCCTCCAAAGTAATAGAGGTGTTTGTGGAGAAAATGCATATAAAGGGAAATGGAGCAAAAGGAGTCATCGAAAGGCATGATTTACAATAGTGGAGGTCTGTAACGAAATCTCTAGATGCCTAAGTTATTTGAAACCATATTCCAGATGTTATTTGTGGCTTGGGTAAACTCTAGGTGCACACTTAAATCCATTCACCCTTTGAGTGACTGTTATTATTACTCAAATAAATTTATTTTGGTGTGATATTCATGATTAAGACCTTAAATATGTAGTTTAATAGTCAAATAAATTGGATGCAATTACAGTAGGATCTAATACTTTTATTATGCTATTCTTTTACATTTTAAAAAAGATAAATCCACCCAACAATGATTGTGCCTTTTTTAGATAATCGTTTCAAAAGTGTTGATCCTTAGTTATCTACTTGAAAATAATTCCTTCACGCTTTAATTTTACTATTGAAAACAAGAAAGGAACCTTCTTAGTTGTTATTAGTTTTAAGGAACCTTAGATACTCTTAATTTGTGAATAGTGTAGATTTAATAAACTATGGTTCTTTAATTGAGAGTTATTGGATAAGAAAGAAACATGCCCTTATACCAAAGTGTTCCCCACCCATTTCAATCTCGTTAGAGGAGTTCATAATCCATTGTAATTAATGGTTAAGTTCTTGAGCTAAAGGATTTACTTGATGTATTGAAATATTTCCTTTTGTACTGTTAGGTCTAGTATGAGGGTACAATCAATTTATTACATTTTGGATTTGTTAGTGATTGAGACTAACATACTTTTGTCTTATGGTTGGTGCATGTGGTAAAGGCTTAATGTGACTACATGATGTCTATTAAACTCTTAAATATGAGAACCTCGTTATTAGGATTATCATGTGAATGAAGGATAATATAGTGGTAATAAACTCTGATATAATTATGTACTAAATGGAAGATGTCTACCCTTTAATTTGACCGTGTTGTTGATATTGGATTAAGAGATAAATCCTATGAAATCACACTATGTAGCATCTCTTGGTACCCTACTCTTAACCATTAAGATCATATTTATTATAAATGACAAGTATGAATAAATTATCTATTGTGATTGCACTGTAATTTAATTAACTTGGTTGGATCTAATGGTTGAATGATAAATGATAGGATAGTACAATGTTTTTATGGTACTTATTTCCATTAAAACTTGTAGTATAATATGGCATTATCTTATTCCATGCCAAAAATTGGTCAATAGTCATCTCTCTAAACATGTTAGTATTATTATATATGGATGAGTTGTGGAGCACATGATGTATTAGTGCTTGCAATTATTATGTACAAATGAATAAGTATGTCAAGTGTAATTTCCAAGAGATATCATCTTAATCTAGGTGGTTGGTGATAGATACAACTTAGCATGAATTATCGAGGGATTTGAGTTCTAATCCATTTTTAATCTATATCCATCTAAGATGCTCAAGAATTAAGAATAATACCAATATTAGGTACTAAATCTCAAATACTATTCAATAAGTTGAAGGATCCTTTATCTATTTTATATTGTAGGTCCTAGTTATCCGATGGTGCAGAAGACCAGATAAAAGGATGGGATACACGGTGTAGTGTGCAATGCATCGACATTCCTCTTCTATCTAGGATGCACTAAGGGAAAGTAGGTGATAGCCAAGGTGAATGTGTTTGCTAGTCATTGTGGTAAATATGACATGTATGAACCGATCACTATTGTACTTATGTTATACATAAGAGCCCATTAGTAATGTACTTGTGATATACGTAAGAGCTAGTCACGGTTGTGATGTGATGTACATATGAATCCGTCATTAATGTACTTTTGATGTGCATATGAATTAGTCACCTCGTGTATAAGTGACGTATGTTAGAGCTAGTCATTGTGTATATGTGACATATGATCCAGAGCTAGTCACTATGTATAAGTGATGTATGTTGAAGCTAGTCATTGGGTATTTATGACGTTTGTTGTAGTTGGTCACTATGTATATGTGACGTGTGCTGGAACCAATCACTATGTAAATGTGACATGTATGAGCTAGACACCTTGTATATATGTGATGTATGCTTGAGTCACTCCCTATAGGAATGGGGAATTATAGAATAATATGACCCTTGAGTATTTGTGTATATGTTTGCATACTACTGATTGGTAATGTTGTGTATAAAACCAACACTTGATGGTGAATTTCTATTGTTATATTCGATTGGATTGAGTTTTATAAACAATCATGTGGTGTGAAGAGAGATAAAAGATCTCATACAAGAGGAGAGAATGAACTCCCTCTAATATTGGTGGGAAAACTATGATGCCTCTGATTTCCTACGAAGGAATACATAGGCAAGGCCATTAGGTGTGAACCTCGAGACTTAGGTCTGGGTCTAGGAATGACCTTAACCTTGGGAGCTTACCACTCCCATGTGTATGAAATATGTGGTGACGTCTAGATGATGCCACCATGGTAAATGAAGATGTTTTGAAGTTAGCACTTCTAAGCTACATGGATGATGTTCATGATTAAGTTTTGTATTTTTTTGGAATTGATTTTTAAAAAATGGTAGCAACTAAGGGGTGATTGTTACATGGGTATCAAAGCAACTAGGTTCAAACACTGGACGTATAAAGCTCACTTGAATTTCGATAAGATACATTGTACTACACTACTAATCGACCAAACTAAGTTGGTATCTTGGTATGAGAGTAGTTTCCTTGAAAATTTTAAATGGACTTTTAAGCTCATGAGATGTATGGCTAGTCCTAATGAAGAAAACATAAATACGTGAAAAATGGAAGTTGCATATATGGATTTTAAAAGGAAAATTTGAGTGCACAATGGAAAGTTATGTCATTTGATGATTTCTTTTTCTCCTAACCCACTTGTTGGATTTAATTTTCACACCTTGTTATGTGAAAATTTTCATTGCATATTTGAAGGTATTAAAATCCTTCTTGTGGTAGGAACAAGAATTGATGGGAACATAAACTACAAATAACAAAGGGTACATGTTTTAATGGGTTAGGATGTGTTAAAGGAAAAGCAATAGTACCCTCAATGGGAAATTTGTAACTACATTAATTTCCTCCTTTAATTTTATTTTTTGCTTGCTTTGTATCTTTTTATTTTTGTTAATTTCTTTTAGTTTTTCCTCTTTTAACTTAATTCTTTACTTCTTTTTTTCCTTGGTTCCTGTGCCTTCCTTTCCTTCCCCTCTCTCTTCCTTTTTATTAATTCTTGGTCTCAAATTTTCATTTTACTCCATGCTCTCTCATATCCTATGATGGATCACAGAGTGTGATCCAAAATGTTGATGTAAAAAATACAACACAATCTAATCCAAAACACTACAACAAATCTTCATGGATTGTGGAAATCTATTATCATTAACTACCTTAATAATTGATGAAATAGTCACAAGTTGGGAATGAGCTTATACAATAATTGGAAATACTATATAACTTTATTCCAAACTTATCAAATTAAGGAAAATGAAACCCTTGGGATGCAATGATAATATGGTCAAAAGCATATAGATTGGTTAATAACCCAAAATTTTGAAGAAAGTGACATATAAAAGACCTAAATTGATGACCTCAAATATCTAGATAAACTAAGAGGGGAGCACTAAATGATTAGAGTATAGCTAAAGCAAGAAACCAAAAAATGCAACTTCCTTGTAAGTCGAGTTGGCTTATTCCCAAGGGGGGAGGATGTCACATCCTTGTAAAAGAAGACCCTTTCACGTGGTTATTACGGGGATGATAAAACAAATAAATAAAGTAAACTTGTTAGTCAAAGGCACAAGTAGACAAATTTAGACATAGGTATTAACATCTTGAGCAACTCAGTCAGAGGGGACCACAAAATAAATGGGAGGAATGGGGAAGGCATGGAAAGGATAGCCATAGGGCATGGCACCCATGCCTACAAATGACCAAATTCTATTGATGGCATGGAAAAATAGGCACCTGCATTGCCTTAAAAACTCTCATGACACCTACATTAGAGTGTGTGTGTATTTTTAGACAAAATGTGAGGTTTTGAAGGAGGGTATGAATGAAAAGGAGAGGGAATGGTCTAGAGAAGTAGTAGAGGTCGACAATTATAATATGTAACTTTATTCCAAACTTATCAAATTAAGGAAAATGAAACCCTTGGGAGGCAATGATAATATGTTCAAAAGCATATAGATTGGGTAATAACCCAAAATTTTAAAGAAAACAACATATACAAGACCTAAATTGATGACTCGAGATATCTAGATAGGCTAAGAGGGGAGCATTAAATGGTTGGAGTATAACTAAAGCAATAAATATCATCAAGAAGCAAAACTAATATGCTCTAGATTGACAGGTGTCCGGGGCGATATGTAAGATATGGACAATAGTCAAGGAGAATTCTAAGGCCAAAGATGGCCACCCTAGTTTCTTAGCCATCCAATGGATTACATGGAAGATAGTTTATAATAAAGAATAGGTAGATAATGGGGCTTGACCAACCTTATAGTATATAGTTTTGGCATATCTGATGTGGAAATGGTATACTTGACCATATTGAGTTAAGGGTGGACCCTAGTGTAGTATGAGATGCACCAAATCCCTCCTAGTTGTCCCATGGTGCGTAAGACTCAAGAAAAGGATGGGACCACGGTGTAGTGCACAATGCACCAACATTCCTTTTATATTTGGGATGCACTAAGGGCAAGTAGGTGAGAGCCAAGGTGAATGCGTTTTCCAGTCATTGTGGTATATATGACATGTATGAACCTGTCACTATTGTACTTATGTTGTACATATGAGCCCATCACTAATGTAGTTGTGATGTACGTAATAGCTAGTCATGGTTGTGATGTGATGTACATATGTACCTACTATTAATGTACTTTTGATGTGCATATGAATTAGCCACCTCGTGTATAAGTGATGTATGCTAGAGCTTGTCATTGTGTATATGTAACATATGATGGAGCTAGTCAATGTGTATAAGTGACATATGCTGAAGGTAGTCATTGGGTATTTATGACGTATGTTGTAGCTAGTCACTATGTATATGTGACATAAGTTGGAACCAATTCATGTGATGTGTATGAGCTAGACACCTTGTGTATATGTGATGTATGATTGAGTCACTCCCTATGTGAATTGGGGAATTATAAAAAGATATGACCCTTGAGTATTTGTGTATGTTTGCACACTAATGATTGGTAATTTTTGGTATAAAACCAACACTTAATGGTGAATTGCTATTGATATATTCGATTGGACTGAGTTTTATAAATAGTCATGCTGTAAGATAGATCAAAGATCTCGTACAAGAGGAGTGAATGAACTCCCTCTAACATTAGTGGGAAAACTACAAAGCCTTTGATTTCCTACGAAGGAAAGTGTAGGCAAGGTCATCAGGTGTGAATCCTTGAGGCTTAGGTCTAGGTCTAGGAATGACCTTAACCTTGGGAGCTTAGCACTCCCATGTGTATGAAATACGTGGCAACGTCTAGATGATGTTGCCATGGTAAATGAAGATGTTTTGAAGTTAGCACTTCTAAGCTACATGAATTACGTTCATGATTAAGTTTGGTATTTGTTTGGAATTGATTAAAAAAATTGGTAGCAACCGAGGGCAGTTGTTACAATTGGACAAATTATTCTTCTTCGAGCAAAACCTACAATAAGAGTAAATGTAATGACATATGGCCTCAGATTTAGCCCATTTTTCTCCTATTATGAGGCGACAGTTTCTTCCTCCGCTATGCATATTAGTGTGTAAATTTGGTTTTTTAATTGGTCTCTTGTTTTAGTTTGGTAATGGAAAATACTAGACGCCATATAATAATATTCTTAGTGTGTTCAATTATGGTAACAATAGTTACAATATAATAATAATGTAACAATAATTGCAATATAATAATGTAACAATAATTATAATAATAACCTCATAATACAAATAAAAATTAATAAAAATATAATATAATAATAAAGATAAAATATTAATAATACAATAATACAATAAATTAAATAGACACCTTAGAAGATATTTTTCGATGTATTTATTACACTGAGAGGCTTATATAGTGAAAACAATGAAAGAATATTCTTGTAAAATTTTGAAGTTGTATTAAAATGACAGGGAGGTGGAAGTCATATATTAAAAATAATTTTTTTTTTCTATTTTTTTCTATTTTCTAAGGTGAATAAAGACATCTTCCATGATAAATTTTAAACGAATTTGTAACTGATTTGAAAACTATTTTGAAGCGTCTGATCTTCAACTTTCTTCTAGGTGTTTTGGTGTTTCTAATGCTGCTTGTCAAGTTCACAAGTTGTCGCTGGCTTCCACGCTTAAAAAAGAATCAGGTATGTATACATATCTTTAAATTTTCTTTATCATATCAGCTTCAAAACAGAGGGGTAATATTGCGATTGTGATTGCAGGTAAAGGGCAATGAGGTTAACTGTCTGCTTGGTAACCATAAACATATTGGGCAGTGCTCACCTTGAGGTTATCCGACTACAAAATGAGGGAATGTTGTTCCATATAGCAAATACCCACTATCCATGTGAACCATCATAGGCAAGTACAGCGTGCTAGCAATGTGTGACGAACTTCACAAGAAGCTCCATGGAACGGTTAACAAATTCTTGAGTGCCGATAAATTGAGCTTAGAATCCATTGGCTATATCCAGAACATCTTTGAATTGGGAATGCAAGTGGGAGGGCCACAACAGAGAATTGCATCTTCAGGAGGAGATTCTTTTGTAAATTGTTTTCTTTTACTTCAAAAAGAGTAGTCAATATTATTTGGAAAACCTGGTCTATTTATTTTATATATTTATTTTATAGTTTTTTTTGTTTTGATAAATTAACATAAAAGTGTGTAAAAAATAGTTTAATATATAGGGGAGAGGATCTTTTAGTAGTTGAGCATGTTTCAATAGTTGTGATAGTAGTTGTTTATATAATGCCCAATAGTTGTGACATGACTACCCTAACTTAAACAAACTGTATTCCTTTGATTTAAAAAGAAACCAATCATGTGATGCCACATCAGTGCTCAACTACCCATGATGTGAATGCATAAGTATTGGTAGCACTTTTTTTGGGCCTTTTTGGACACCTTGACAAAAATTGTGCTGATGTGGCATCATATTTGATGATGTGGCCCTGAAACGAAAGCTATAAGTAGGGGACTTTCCAAGTAAGTTGTTGTAAGAAAATTGGAGTGATTTGAAATTTCCATGTAGGATTTTGAGAAGCGCGAAGTAAGGGTGCACAACTACTGGGCCCTCTCCCCTAACATGATAATTATGAAAATAAAATTACCTTTTATGAAAGTCTTGTGAATATTTAGCATCTACATCCAACCTATGTTAAAATGAATTTCTTTATATTTATTTAGTTTCTTTATTTTGTAGTTTGTAGAAACAACTTGTAGCTACTTAGTGTTTTGTTTCTTAAATCCCTAACTTCTTAAGAATTTTGATTAGACTATTGAATATGCATTTTGCTTATGATTATTAAATTTCATGAGTTATAAAGTGAATATGATTAAACGTAAGATCAAATTATAATATACATGTCATATTATATAGAAATATTATGAAACTTATTTTATTCCAATATGTTTATTAAACATTTATATTAGGTATGTTTATGTAGATATTTGTAATCGCGACTTGTTTTATGAAATCTCAAGTTAAGAAAAGAAATTAAAACATACAAATTCAAAGAACAATATAATAAACATATAACATGATATCTTATAGTAATTCAAAATTTGTTTAGATGAAAAAATCTTAAAAAAATATTTCTCTCAATATTGTCTCATTTAGGGTTAGGGTTAAGGTTCAAATAGGGTTAGGGTTAGGGTTCTAGATTAAATCTTGGGGTTAGGTTTAGAATTAGGGATAGTGTTAGGGTTAGGGTTAAATTAGGGTTTAGTTAGGGGTACAATGCAATTAGAGTTAGCTTCTAACAAATTTTGATGCTACATATTGCTATGCCCTTGCTATGCCACAGGTTTTCTCCTTTATGCTAGAAATACATGCCTTATTGCTTTGATTTGTTTTGGCTTCTCTCTATATCTCTTCATTGATGTTGTTCTAACCTTGTGGTTTTTCCTTGATGAAATCATGATGAACTTAAAAGATCTATTGTTGATGCTTTTTAATTTAGTTTGAAGTTATGATTTATTAATAAACCCAAAATATATGATCCTTTGAACACATATCATCAACGCTTTATGGTTGGATCTATTTTAGTTTCATTTTTAATAATGCATTTTAATCATAATCTATGGTGGTAGGTAATGCTTATAGATTTCGCTTATGAATTTTCTTAAGTTTTATGAGAACATGGCCATGCTGGATGACCATTTTCATTAGAGGAAAGTGTAATGGAGACTGGAGAAAGGGAAAATTGTATCATTTTAGGTCACCAACCTTTATGAGTTTTGCATTGTACTATATATTATAAGTTTAGAGATGGGGAGAGATAGAGAAGGGTGCAGATTTTAAGATCAGACATTTCATTATGATTATGGTTATGATACATGATTCACTATAATAATGTTGATCATGCCGAAAAGATGCATGATGGCAATATTCTTAGCTACAAGACACCTACAATACAAAAAAATTGGTAAAACTGCAATAAATAGAAGAATTCAATTTCTTTCTCACGAAGTTCAGATAGAGGACATTTCAACATGTTTATCTGAACCTTGTGGGAAAATGCCCATCCATAGCCATTTTCCTATAGTCATTTCGGCATTAAAATGATTGCCTCTGTCGTACATATTTGGAAGAGTAAGTTGGGATAAACATAATCTATAATAAAGCATATCATAATGGAATTGGTTTTGGCAGGACTCACTGGCACACTCAATGTTGCGCCCCTGAAAAACCCAAATCTGACCATGTTTTCCAGAGGAAGAGAGGTAAAGAAGCTTGTTAGTGAGCCCACATCAATCATAGCCATCATGCATATTATCACTTCCCTTGGCCATTTATGCACATTATTTGCAAAAGGCACAAGCAGCACAAAATCAGATGCCTCATAATTATGACTTTTATATTTCTAATTCAACTATATTCTATTACCTATATGTTACTAATGAATGGTTCAGCAACTGGTCTGTCATTTGCTACAACTACCAGTGACTTCAATTTCTCACGGTGCTCCAAGCTGACTGTAAATGACCCCTTCCATAGGGCATGTACTTCTAACTTTTTCAGTGATGTTGATCATTCTAAACCTTCTATCTTCTCCAATTTGTGGAATTTTCTCAATTTAAGACAAAACATGATTCCTTCGATCCCTGAATCACATCACAAAGCTCCTCATCCATTGCATTCCAAAACTTTTGGAAAGAGAAGGTACAAAAACCATTTGGGCCTAGGACTTTGGCTCCTTCAATTCTAAAAATAGATGTCTTAACTTCTTCCATGATGACATCGTTAGCTACATTCTTCCTTAATGACATCTTTAGCTACTTTATTAGAATTTAGAATCATCATCCAAGGTCAGGATGTGATCCAAGAAGAGACCCTGCTTTTCTTCTACTTTTTGTCTTCATTTTCCTCCACGAGCATGTTTTCCCAAGAGGAAACCAAGGAAGCCTTGATAGTGTTAGGATCATCAAAATTTTATCCATAAGCATCTTCAATCTTCATATTATGATTCTTTTCCTTCTCATTTTGCATGTTAAATGAAAAAACTTGGTTTTACACCTTATTTAAGTCATTTAATCCTTGATTTTTGTCTCCAATAGATTTATTCAAAACTGTAGACACCATCCAATTGAACTATGAGATTCCTCTCTTCTTCTATATTAGGATGTAAGAAAAATAATTTGAGAGATCTTTTTGGATCTTAGCCATTCTACTTTCAAGGAGATCCTTTCTTTGAAATTTTTTCTAAAGACTTGGATATTCCACTCTTTCAGTCTGAGTTTTATGAATTTTAACTTTCTTTTGAACATGCACATCTTAGTGCGATGATCAACTGTTTGAGTGAGCCAAGAGTCAATGACAACCATTTCAAAGTTTGGGTTTTCCATCTACACTTTTTCAAACTTGAAAGACACTCTTCTAGGGAATTTGTCCTTTTCTATGAGCTAGTAATCTGAACCAACTTCAAATATGGTTACGATTAGGGTTCAAATAGCTTTATGGTTAGTGTTAAACTTCAATTTGGGTTAAGGTTCAATTGATTAAAAATAAGTGTCTTGAGAAGGATATCTCTCGGTGTACTTTACATATATTTTTAAAATATAGGTATGCTAGTATAGATTATTTTGAAGATATGCTAGTTTATAATCTTGTATTCTTATATGCAATTGTTATACCATTTTAATTATTTTTAAATAGAATAAAATATTTAAATTGGAAAAATATTATTATAAGTAATATTGTTAAAAATGTCCATCTTTTTCTTATCTATATTATCTATATATAACTTATAGCTCAACCTTCATGTTGCTTCATTTTTGTTAGTATTTTATTTTTTAATTATTTAAAGGAATTTAAAGATTTATTTTGACTTATTAGGATAAAGTTGTGTGTTTCTATATAAAATTTGAGAAATAATATGAATTTTGATAATTTTGACTTAACACTTCTTAAGGGTTTGACTTAGTAAGACTTTTAAAGAAATCATTTTATGTCTTTACAACATTGCATTAACATGACATCAATATTTCACATTATAGGTTTAGATACTTGAGGTAATCACAAATTTGAAGGCTTGAGATAGGTGAAATATGTGGGACAAGGTTGAATATGTGTATAGTGTTGAACATAAGTTGTCATAATTGATGTCAAACTGATGTCAAAGGTTTGTTGTTGACAGTGGTTATCAAAGGGTGTCAAGGCTGTAAGATGTGAAGGTTGTCAAAGATGCATAAGATTGTAGGAGTACTAGAATTGTCATTTGGCTTTAGGTTGTGGAAGCATGTTGTTTATTAGTGTGTAGACTATCTAATCAATCATATCTTGTATTTTCTTGCATTTTTCATATTCCTTACAACATATTGCTACAACAATATTGATATGGTCTTCAATATCAATGTGGTGTTCTACAACATATGTTAGCATGCAACCTTTTCTTTTGAAGTCAGTCCTATATGCAATCTGTTGGAAGGTCGGTGCCTTCATCCCATTGGTTGTTCAATGCTACCCTATGGATTCGTGGCATGACTTAACTGCCTCCCATGGATCCTGTATATATTTGGTGTTTGTATCAGGCATTAACAGGTCGATCTTTTGACGCAATAACAAAGCAATTCTAAAAATGGTATCTGAGCATGGGTCATGGGTTTGAATCTCATAGTCACACTAAGGAGGGGATTGTTGGAAGGCTAGTGCCTTCGTCTCCTTGGTTGTTTAGTGTCACCCTTTGGATTCAAGACATGGCTTAATTGCCTCTTGTGGATCCTGTATATATTTGGCATTTGTATCGAATGTTAACAGGTCAATCTTTTGATGCAACGACAAAGCCATTCTAACACACTTGACACATCATCACCCTTGTCTTTATACCTTGGTACATAATTTCAAGTGTAATAACAAATAAAGGTTGCTTAAACCACCATAGCATGACTATCCTAATCTATCTATCCTCTCTAGTCATCCTAATCTAATGTTATCTTAATCCATCCCTAATCCTAATCTATCCATCCTCTCCTATCCTTTTATCTTTTATCCTCCATTCTCTTCATCCATTTCAAGAGCACAACCATGTTCTTTGAAACCACCTATCCTCTCAAGCGATATACCTAACTTTCTCCTTGGCATCACCTCTCTCCTTCCAATGTTTGCGGCATCATGCTACTAGTCCCATCGCTTACTAACCACTATACTTTATTCTTATTTGAAATGCCATTCCTTCATCTAGTTGCAATGTTGTCTCAAAGAAGGAAAAAATGTAGACACCTCAAATTTTCCACACCTAACTTCATTTGATTTTACCCTTTCTAATATTAATTAAATAAAATCAATTACTAATTAACATTACCAATCATCCTCAATCATTAATTTCATATATATATATATATATATATATATTTATTTATTTTATCCCCATTCCTCTATAGTTCATCCTTGATTAAATAAATTAATATTTATTTAATTCAATTCAACCTTTATATTTTTTATCCTACAAGAATTTTAAATAAATACACCATTTAATTAATTTTTAATTTTTCCACCTCAGTCCAATTAGTTGGTTAAAATTAACTAACTAATGAAACCTTTTCACATTTTAAAATGTGATTAATTTAATTAAATATTTACCCTTAAAATCTTAGCCATCCATTTGTTCTAGAAAATCCTCACCCTCCATTCTAGACACTGATTCTCACTCATGAGTTAGAAGACACTTGTCAAGACACTCACTCTCATGTTATTTCTCACACGTGTGAGATGACCAACATGCTCTTCTCTGTCCCCTATGTGCTCCTTACACATGTATGATAGGACACTTGTCAAATCTCTTGTCTCTATGTGATCTCTCACATGTGTGAAAAAAATCACATGTCACACTCATGCAATCTCTCACATGTGAGATGATTCTTAATCTCAACCATTCATTCAAACAAAATCAATTTGAACCATCCAAATATCTTTGATCATCTTCTACAAGTGTACCAAAAAATTACCGTTAATATTTTGGGCGATAAAATGATGGGTGAATAAGGTTTCTTATCTTAACAACACTGTCAAGGCTGAAAAAATCTCGCTGATCTCCACATCAAATCGAACTTTCGTTTACTATGAATAGATTGAAGCAGTAATACTTCGTTTACTGTGAATAGACTGAAGCAGCAACTGAAGGGAGATAGGTTTCGGTTCGTCTCACTTAAAAAATATTGAGGTAAATCACTTGCCATAGTTTCAGTGAATTTTTCAGATGCTTAATTAAGTGCGTGTAGAAAACTTGGGCGCATCGACATGTACTATCTCTCAATTTTTTAGGGTTTGATTTTGTTAGGGTTTGAAATGCTATGGTTTGAAATTCTATGTACATATACTTAATGTTGTGTGTATGGATCTGCTCACCCTGTTCAAGAGCTTCTAAGCTAGCACATATAGTTAAGAAACTGGATAAGGAGAATTGATTTAGCTTTATCCCTGCCCACTACATTTGGCGAAAGAATCTAAAGCATTCCTCCCAATTTCCACTCCATGTGTATCCTACAGGCATTCTATTACATAAGATATCATTGTTTTTAGATGTTTTTTGGACATTGGCATCCACCCTGTTCGAGCACCCTTTATGCTCACCTTCATGATGTTCCCTGCTCCCGCCACGTTTGTTACTAGCACCAAGTTGAAGGACCGGAACCCGTTTATTGTGAACCACACGCCCCCTTCCTCACACAAGAGACCCTACAACCAAAATGCACATGTTTCAACCACTACTCATTGCTCACGTTGTCACTGATTAGGTGCCTAGGTACTACTTAACTACTTTCATTGTTTCTTTACTAACCTTTTGTGCAGAATAGGGACAATGTCGGCCTTGTACTCTGCGAATTTGAGGAAAATGGGCATGGAGAAATCGAAATGACTTTTTTTTCACTTAGACAAAGGTCTGAAGAAAAGCAGTCCAGGTAGAAGTTCGGTTTAGACCAAACCTCATCTAGATTTGGTTAAGCCTGATAACTATGCCCTGCGCCACCTCTCATTTTACTATTCTCCTCATCTAGAAGAGTTTCCATGAATGTGCTATCCCCATTTTGATTTTCCCTGATTTCACCAGCTTCTCGCTGTACTGCTTTGTCTTAAGCAGATTCAAATACTCTACCAAGATCAGAATTCTCCATTACAAGACAATTTGCAGAATATTTTTTAAAACAATTTAACAATGTTTATCAAACATCGACATAAGCCTTTAAAACATCTTGTAGTTCATGGTTTACCCTTTCTTTTCTGTCATCATTATGCTGAGGGCTTCAGAGTTTCACTTTACAATCAACTGATGGGACATATTATCACCAATGTAATCCCACTAAGTGCTTATATCTACTTTCTTTGAATTGGCATTGCAGACTCTGTATTTATGCATGTCTTTTGAGGATTATGAATCCAAACAGCATAGACGTCCATTACTGTTGTATGCTCACCAAAATTCTGCTGGTGTATAACATTTATAAACCTTATTATGTTCAGTTTGCCTTAGTTTAGCTAGGTAGCTTAAGTTAGATTATTTGATTTTGTTATTATCAGATATAGTCAACATTCACTAGGATATCATACTGCTTGGCCTAGAAGAAACATCCCTGTAACACTATCTTAAAAGGAAGAATCATTTTAATATTAGAAGCATTTTGTTATTCGTGTAATTATCTTAGTGTCATACTGTCAAACTGGTAAGGAGTTTATTGTGGGTGGGTCTTATATGTCCATGAGGTCTTTGGTTGAATTCCATCACTGAATTCAACAATATCTGATTTATTTAGTATTCTTTTGATATTATTTTGTTGGTATTGTACTGGTTGAAGGCCGCTGTAATGATATTATGGTCTCATACACTGTTGCTATGCTTGAATGCCATTTGCACATGTGTGAAGACTGATTATTATCTCCTTTGTGTTTGCAACTTGTAGTTGTCGTTCAGTTATATTTTTGGGGCATGTTGACAGTTTTTTTATATCACTGGCTCAGAAGGATATCCCATATATTGATTTGATTTGAAAGACACCCCTAGATAGCATGTAGAATGCCTTTGGCCAAAGGGCCTAGCCATGTCATTTTATTTTTTTAGGATAAATAACTTAAACCTGCTATCAAAGCCAAAAGGCCGTTGGCTTCTGTTTCTTGCACTACTTTCAATGAAAACTTGAAAACTGCTTAGAAAAAGTTGTCTTACTTAGTCTGGATGGGGACCCAACTATTTGTTTCTCCATATCTTAAGCAACATGCAAATTCTATTGCTGATAGTTCCCAAGAACAACAGCTGGTCCATATACTTCATCTCCAATTGCTTAAAATGATCAGACAACTTACTGAAGCAGAAGCAGTACCAACATCATCTGTATCCAGTATCAACTACAATAAATTGATTCAGTTGATATGTGCTTCATGTGTATGCATTTATTTAATGTTAGTCTGATTAGGAAAGAGTATTTAGAAGATTGATTGATCAATTGTCACACTGTTTCTGTTTTTTTTTTTTTTTTTAAAGTTTTAAAGTATATTAAAACTGCAGTTTGCATACTGCGTATGGTTCTTAGTTGTAGCTTTAGTTTTCAATTTTTTTTAGCTTTAATGCTAATAGCTGCTAGGCGATAGATTTAGCAGGTAGCTTTGTTTTTTCTTCTTTTGTTTTCATTCAACCTAATCGCTGTCCTAAAATCTCTTTTAAATAGAGTTAATTGTAATTGAAATTTACACAGTTGAATACAATACAGTTAATTATTTTTTTAGTCTGCTGTTTGCTTAGTCTTTGAGCAGAATTGTTAAGCTTACACAGTTGATTAGCAGAATTGTTATTGTAATTGAAATTTACACAGTTGAATAGAATACAGTTAATTATTTTTTTAGTCTGCTGTTCGCTCAGTCTTTTCTACAATGATAACATTTCTTTCTCTAAAGATTTATGATCTTTATTTACTCAGAATTTCCTTTATTTTTCTGTAGCTAATTTGCATTACTCTTTGTTCTTTTCTGTGTGGGTTTGAAACAGGTCATGCTTTCTTTACTGCTGCCCTTGATCACTGTCCAACTTGTAGATAAACACATGGGGATTCTATCGGCGTACCCCTTGAATCTCTTATAGATGCAAGTGCTAGTAGGTTAGATGAGCATTGTGTTGCAGTTAAAGCTCTGTCATGGTGCCCCTTCCAAAGCAATCTATTGGCATCTGGTGGAGATAGTGCAGACAGGTGTATTAAGTTCTGGAACAATCATACGGGAGCATGCCTGAATACAATTGACACCAACTCTCAAGTTGGTTCCACCATTGTAGGATGTTTCCACAAGGTCAATTCGCCTTTGCTAGAAGCACTGAGTATCTCCAACTCGTGCTTATTTTAACACAATGCACCAATTTGACCTTGTGGAAATATCCTACAATGGTGGAAATGGCATAGCTTAAAGGCCACAGTGCAAGAGTGCTGCACCTTGCAGAGGTAGGGTTGTTATTGATATGTGGATGCAATACATTTGTGTATGCATGACTGATTTGAATATTTTAATGTGAACACTTCCTGCATTCTGCATTCTGTTTTCAGAGTCCAGATGGCATCTTTGTCGCATCAGCTGCTGGAGATGAGACTCTAAGGTTTTGGCAGGTGTTTTGTCCTGATATGTCAAAGAGGACAAAGAGCAAAGAGCCAGCTGCTGCATTCAACAGGTTCCTTACACATATTTGCTAAGCAGGTGCAACACCAGATGGAGTATGGAGGAGGTTTATACTCTAGTTGATATGCTCTTATATTGTGTTTTAAGTATTTCTGCCATATTTTTAGTTCCTGCAGATAGGCAGGTTACTATTGCAATCATTTGATTTGCACTTTTTTAGCTGGACTGGCCAATCACATTGTGTAATTTAAATATATAGAAATTATTATTTATTGGTTTTCCTATTGGTTAGAGTAACTGTATAATTCACTTTCTTTTTTTTTAAGCAATTTGAAAATTAAAATGACATAGATAAATTTGAGCGAATATTTTCCTATTAAATACAAATTGTGAGAACTTTACTGGTGGGCTGCTGATTCAGTACGGTGGCCAGAAGCGGCTGGAAGCGTTGGAAAATGCAGCATATTGAGAGTTTAATGGAGGACATTTGTCTTCAAGTTTACTGTTGTATGATGGCTTCTTGAGCACCCTTTTTTAATTTTTCTACTCTCCGTAGTGGCAGATACCATCTATGATGTGTGTCAATTGCAGGTAAGCTAATGCATACTGCGGCGTTTGGAGAAACAGTGTGAAGTCGGGGCAAGTGGGAAGGTTTTGCTGTTTACAGACCTCATGGGCAATACCATTTGTCGCGTCCACCACTGTCCTGCTTATGCTGGTACGTTCGGTTTTTTGTCTGCATTTCTTGATTCTTAAAGCTTTTACGGAAGAGCCAACCCGGTTGTTATTTTGCCTCTGCAGAGCCTCTTTGTCTTCTTCTGGAAATTATGCAGCGCTTTTTGTTTCTGCATTGCCTCTGCTTCTTCTTCTTCATTATTGTTATTTCTGGGTCTTTTAATTTCTGTAGGGTTAATCAATAATACTCTCTTGAATAGGTTACAACTCACTGTAATGCTGTATTTGTACCTTTTCTCTGTTTTTCGCTAAAGAATGCATTAACATGGTGAAGTATATAAATTGTTGAACATCAATTTAAAAACCTTTGAATGAGAATGTTTGTCGAGACCAGGTAGGGGGATTTCAAAAGAAATATGTAATTTTTTTTTGTGTTACAAAAATTTAATTTTTGTGAGATTTCTGGTTTTCCTATTTTTAGATTAAGGCTCGTCTGGTTCTTCAGTCTTTATTTGCTGCAATTGGAGATATCTACTTGTACAAGCTAGCTGGTCATTGTTTTGTTAAAGCATGTTTCACAATGGGTAGTATCCTCATTCTATGAGTGGGATGTAGAGTTGTTTGGGCACAATTGTGCATTTTTATTCAAGCTCAGAGTTTTATTCAGGGTTTTCTTTTCTGTTATTGAAATATTGGAATTCTTAACAGTTATTCTGAAATTAGCTCTTTTGCCAGATGACAAATTGGTTTATGTTCTTCTGTATTACTCGAACCTTGTCAAATAGCTTGTAGACGGTGCTGACAATTGTATCTCTGTTTTACTAGCCCTTTCATACATCTCTTCCTGGCCAAGCGCATTACTCTTCCACGTCAAGAAAGATAGCTCTTCTTGTAGTAGCAATATGTTGTACTATTCGACCTACAAGTGCAGTTTTGTGGTTTTATCTTGGTATCATACATTTGTACAAGACACACGAGAAAACAAAGTTTATTTTCTTTGAGCTCATTCCAATAGGGTACAGATAAATTAGAAAATCTTTTTGGTTCATTTTTAAGGGAATCCCCTCTTTCATATTTTCTACCAAAGCCTTTCGTGCTTACACTTTTCAAGACAATTATGCAAGATGATTCTGATTAGTTCCATTTGTTTTACCAGGGTCATTGTACTTGTCACCTAAGTCACCAGGTTCGAATTCGAATTCGAGTTCGACAACATTGAAATTCGAATGAAATTCGACAAGGAAAAAATTCGAAAAGTATAAAATTCGAATAAAATTCGACTCATGTAAATTTTTTATTTTTTTTATAAATATAAGTAATATCTCCATACAATTCTCTAAATAGTTTAACATTGATACATATATTTGAATCATTACAAAAAGATGACACATTTATAAAATATAAACCATAAGAAACATGTGAAATCACGATTGTGAAGATGTTCTTTTGTCAAAAAGGTACAATAACAGTAAAGACTTTAGAACTTCAAAAAAGCTCCAAGTCATCAAGAGCACTTGGCTGAGATGCTAAATCATCATCATCTGTATCAGTACTCAATTCTTCATCTGCAAAGTCAGGCTCATCTGCATCTAGTGCTGCTATGTCTTCACGAATTTGTTGTGATGAAGAGTCCTTTGCTGATTTGTTCATGAGCAATTTTAAATTGCTGCGAACATAGACAAGATCTCCCAACTTTCCGGACAACAATTTATTCCTCTTTTTGGAATGGATGTGGTCAAAGCAACTCCAGTTCCTCTCACAAGCTGACGAACTTGCTCCCTGACTCAAAACTCGAATAGCAAACCTTTGTAGCTCAGGAGTTTGTGCTCCATAGGTCATCCACCATGTATACGCAGGTACATGTGTCATGTCATATTTGGCTGCTGACATTCCAAACATCCCTTCTCCTCTTTTGTATACCCAAAATTGACTTCTGATTAGTGCTGAAATTGATGGATTTGATTCATACTTTTCAACAGCTTCTAAAAGCCCTCCCATAATTTCAGTGTCACCTTCTCTATCAATAGAAAATAATTTAGGCTCCAAAAAGCAAGCTGCTGCATGTAAAGGTGTGTGCATCATTTTCCATCTGCAATCAACTACCTCCCATATCTCCATATATTCTGCTTCTACATTATTGAGTGCTTTTTGAATAGTTTCCTTACAACGGTCCATGCTTTCATAAAGCATGCCAAGGCAAGGAGTGTCACCATCAACCATACGAAGCACGTCAACAATTGGTTCACATATGAGTAAAACCTTGGCTGCACTTTCCCAGAAATTGCTATTCAGAATGATTTGCTCTACGTTCTTCCCCTTAGGACCTTTAGAAAGCACTGAGTGTTCCCATTCATTGGAACAAATTACAGACCTCAAAGCTGCTTTTTCTTCAACCACTCTTTTCAAAGTGATATAAAATGAAGCAAATCTTGTTTCACAAGGCCTCAACAACTCCCTGGATGCATGCTGCCTATAAAGACTCAATGTGAGACGATGATTCCTTATGAAATTTGCAATTGCTCTTCCTCTATGAATAGCTTCATGTACCCATGGGAATTTAGCCAAGTCATGAAGCAACAAATCAAGACAATGGGCTGCACATGGGCTCCAATATATTTGTGGGTATTTCTCTGCAATCAGCTTCCCAGCTCCCACACAATTTGCGGCACTATCAGTTACCACTTGAACCACATTTTCCACCCCTATTTCAAGAATGGCTTCCTCTAATATTTGAAAAATGTACTCAGAAGTTTTCTTGTGGTTCATGGTATCAATCACTTTCAAAAACACAACACCCTCAGGACAAGCCACCAAAATATTTATCAATGGCCTTTGACATATATCTGACCATCCATCACTCAATATAGTGCAACCTGTTTTCCTCCAAGAGGATTTGATAGTAGCTAGTTTATCAGTCACTCTATCTTTTGACCTCTGCAAAAGAGTTGTCCTGATAGTCTCTGAACCTGGGGGAGTGTACCCTTTGCCAAACTCTGCAATTTTGTGAACAGCATTACGAAAATGTGGACTTCTTGCAACATTGAATGGAATAGCACTTGTGTAAAACAAATCAGCTACAGCATCATCCACCTCCTGTTTCTCTACTGGTTTCCAGAAGCTTTTCAATGTTCCACTCTCTTTTGATGCCCTCACCGGTTTGGATAAACCAGAAGAGGAAGACATAATAGATGCTGAGAATCTAGATTGAGACATATCCTCTTCAATTCTCTGTTTTTTTTGTGTTTTCTTCATCTTTCCTATAATTGAAGAGGACTGTTCTTTCTCTAAAGCAGCTCTCATTTCTGGGGTAACGTCAGGACATGCTGTAACACCTCCTCCTGCACCATTTGTAATACCAAGTAAATGGTCCATTGCCCTTGTCAAACCGCCAATAAAAGGTTTCTGACACTTGTTGCATTTGAGGTCAGTACCATTGCGAGTGATATATTTCCATGCTTCCGCAGTTGATTTCTTGGGAGCCATAATCTGTATGTTTGAATGACAAAATAATATTTAATATTTAAAAGTTAAAACATCCACAATTTTATTTCAAACAACATTGAGACAAAATATATAGATTTCTTATTTTAAATCTAAAAACAAAATAAAAAATACTAAATTTAATTTTAATAAACATAAATATATTTAACATATTTTTATTAACATAAAAATAAAATGAAAACACTAAATATTAATAAGTACTGTAAATCTATAATTTTATAAATATAATTTACAGTCACCTAAAATCTATAAAATATAAAATAATAAAA
Organism: Sequoia sempervirens; assembly: GCA_007258455.2. NCBI lineage: Eukaryota > Viridiplantae > Streptophyta > Pinopsida > Cupressales > Cupressaceae > Sequoia > Sequoia sempervirens. Next base: position 40,298 of record VDFB02351908.1, read on the forward strand.
ATACTAAAATATTAAGAAGCCCTTAATATTAATAAAAAATACTAAATATTAATAAAATTAATATCTGAAACTTTGAAAGTCTATAATAATATAAATATATTAATATAATTTACATTTTAGTATTTTACACTTACAGCAAAAATGAAATAAACACAATATTTTAGTATTTTAGTATTTTAGTAAACACAATATTAAATAAAAAATAAAATAATAATAAAATATTAAATACTAAAACAAATGAAAAATATTAAATACAATTTAGAACTTTAGATAATATTAAAAAGCCTTCGGACCTTCCTATATTTTTCTACAGGTGACATAAAAGTATTGAACCCTAAATTTAAAAAAAAAAAAAAAACTTCCTACCTCGGACGAGAAGACTGAAGGCTGAAATTCTATGATTTGCGGTAGTTGCAGAGGAAACGTTGATGCTGGAGTAGTTGATGGCCGCAGCCCGCAGGTGATTCTTAAAACATCGACGCCGACGCAAAGAATGACGGCCACTACTTCAGACGTCGACGCAAGAGATGGCCGCTGCTTCAGACAAAGTAGACGCCAAAGTAGAGAGTGACGCCGCGAGAGATGATACGCAAAAGCCAAAGACAAGTTGCAGACACTGAAAAAAGAGATGAGTTGCAGACAAAAGACAAAAGACGAGTTGTAGACGCGAGAAAGAGACGGTTTGATATCTAATGTCGCCGTAAGTTATATAACAAAAAAACCCTAAAAAAACAATTGCTTTATGAGAATTTTCAACGCCTGTATTTGACCGACGAATTTGGTCGAATTTGAACAAATTTCAACCATTTATTGGACCGCTGGATGTATGGAACTTGATCTTGGTGCCTCTGAATTTTTGAAATTCAATTTTCTTTCAACAGTGGGGATTATTATGGAACACACCCTTGGCACTGGTACTTTACACTGGTTTCCTGCAATGGCCTTTACATTCTACCTCTTTCAGTAGTTGCTATTTGCTATCAAGAGAATGGCGCTTAGCTAGACTGATTGGATGGGTTTTGGGACTTTATAGTGTCCTTGGCCACAAAGAATTTAGGTTAGTTTTGATATTTAGAATCGGACCTTCGATTGAAGTGATTTTCCTTTAAAATTCCTTAATATATCTTGAAGATAAAGAAGCCCATGAAATCTAAAATTTCAATTTTTTTTTAATTTCCTTAAACACATAAATAAATTATAATTAGAATTAAGTACCATCGACAATGAAACCCTAAATTGATCTTCTAAACTGAACGCCCCAACCTCAAATAAACTAAGATTCTCCTAAATCTTAAACCCTAACCTTAAATTGATCTTCTAAACTGGATGGCCCAACCCCAAATAAGCTAAGATTCTCCTAAACCCTAAACCTTATTTTGTTTTGAGACCGCAGGGCCAGTGCTAGGAGATGGTGGCGGCGACCGAACTATTGGTTGGATGTCGATGGACTGGGTCAAAACCCATCATGCCTCTGCCCATAGTAAATAAAACACAAAAATGCGTAGAATTCTTTTATGTGGTTTTGACGGAAGACCACACATTCACCATCTTTCACCTCATAAGAGAGTTTATTTTGTTGCAACTAAAACTAAAAAAAATTGTCATTACATTCACCACTATTTAGGAATTTAGTGTTAACCATTATCTATTATCTTTTTTATTTGCTTCTTTGGTGGCAGGATGGTGTTTTCATAGGCTTTGTGTAGGGAATGCTGAGGGAAATGAATAAGGGAGGTTGGGTGTCCTAGAGATGCTTCGTCGAGCCTCCAATGGCTCCAATGGTCTGGAAATGATTCATGAAGATGATGGAGGGATGAAACTATATCTTGTATTACATATATTTTTTTAGCAGGCAAGTGGCTGATAAGTAGGAGGTGTTTTCCACAGCATGTCAAATTATGATATAGCTATCAGGATTCAACCGTGTAGTTTTATGAATCAAACTCATTGACCCATGTTTCATGAGTAGTGGTTCATAAGAACCTATCTCTCATGATAATGAATGGTTCCCTTATCACTCATTGCATCTAGGTGATGCTCACAGAGGTGAGGTGAAGCACTGGGACTTCCTTCTTGGGAGGTCACCCATTGTGGTACTACTCCAACTCGTGTGCTTAATCATAGAGTTTTCCCCAAGATTAACCAAGTGGTGATGCTTGCCCGATATGCCATCCTGTGAGAGGAGACTAGACCTTGTGACTTCTTTTCTTGAACATGAACTAGACCCTCTACCTTGATTAATTTTTTTTAATAGAAGGCTAGTTTAAAATTCCAGTGAATGACTGATTTAGAGTCATTTGTATAAATATATATTTATATCATAAGATATTTCATTTAGAACAACTATAATAAAAGAATCAATTTAAACATAAACATAAGTAAATGACTGATTCAAACAATCACTTTATGTGTACATTTATACCTTTTATAAAACTATAACTAGCAATTGCACTAGGTACCCCAAGAGATAGTGAAGTTCAATTGAAGAAAATGTTGGTGGAGCATAGTATTCGAAGTACTTTTTTCAATATTATAAGAAGAAAATTATAAATATATATTTTTACATAAAACTATATATAGTTATTCTTTTCTATATATTTGTAAGTAATATTGTAATGAGGGAAAAATGAATACATGAAATATATATTAAAGAAAACAAATATGTAGAATTTTATTATTCAAATAAGATTGAAAAACATGACATGAATAGATAATTTGTATGAATAGTTTATCTATAAAAATGGATTCATTATTTTGAGAACATTTAAATAAGAAATGTTCTTTGGTTGTGAGAAACTCATTATATTAGATAAAAGCAAAACTCTTATTGAATGGGAATTCAACATTTAAGCATTGTCAAATGACAGTAAATTATGCCTAAGTAACTGCCATAAAATCCCTCGTAGGCCTATAAATTGAAAAAAGAGGAATACATCATGAAAAAAGAGGAATATATCATGATACCAGTGGTTGTGCAATTATAATAAAATTCAACATATTTTCAAGCATGAGTGCATGAGAATTTTTTTTTTTAAATTATTTCTTTATTTTATGTTGTGCCAAAGGTATCCTCATAACCCAGCCTAACAACCCAACTAGCCTTGCCTTGGTCTTACTTTTTGCCTAGTTGGGGTCCGAGAGGGGTGAGTTGAGGCGAGACTAATCCTCTAGGGATGCACACAATCGCCCGGTGCAAACCATGTGCATTGGGTAGGCCTGGGCCTCGGAGTTGAATCCGAAACCTATGGGGAGCAATAAAATACACATTAATTTTAATTACATATAATGGAAAATACATATTTATTTTGCATATGTACCCATATGATAATGCAAAGGATCCATTATGAATAAAGAATGGAGACACCAAATATATATAGTAAAGAAATGAAGTATGTAAGAAAGCAAATAATCTATGCAAAAATGAGAAAAAAACCATATAACAGAGTATGCAATGAGCATAATATTGTGCAATAAAAAATATATATGAAATAAATGAAGGAACAAACCTGGAGTTGTTTCAACGAGAAACATATGGTCTATGTTGCATGCATGCATATATTTGAAATCTAAAGGTGGGGTTTATGTGGAGGCTTGCAAGTTTGCAGACTCTTGAAATAGTTGGGAATGTCAGACCATGTCGATCTATATTGCCAATATCACATGGTCTATGTTGCCAATATTGACCATTGCCTTGGTAAGTGTAAGACCTTGTGATTTGTGTATTGTTAAGGCCCATGCCATTTTTAGTGGGATTTGATGGTGAACACCACGGCTCAAAGGGGTTACAAGGACACTCTTTGGGTTGTTGTGATGCCAAATTGAGCCTATGTAATGTTTAAATTGAACAACAACAAATAAGGGAAGCTGAGTTGGCTTTTCACCATCCTTGTATACAATTTCTTTGACTTGTCCGAGTGCACCATTCACAAGGCCAATTTCTACCCACAAATTTGAACATAACCTCTTGCTCAATACAGAAGATGATCTTAGATTGAAGTTGTTCTTCATTTGGATTTGAGCTTGATGACCCCCTAAGTTGCGTTGCATTTGACAAAGCAACACACATTGCTAAAGACAACAACATACATCAATTATGTAGTGAGACCGTTTCATTTGTTGCAAGTAGATGTATGGAGGATAAGAAAGTAGATTTCTCTATAGGGTTTAGTGAGGAACTTGAGTGTGACATTAGAACTTTCTAGTCTTCAACAGTAGGTTCTACATTTTGCAAATTAGAGAGGAGAGAATGATAAACAACTTGGTTAGGCTCCTCATCGATTTAACAAAATATTTTGTTTAATGTAATAACTTTTGTCAAGTTGAACCATAGAGTGGGCCCCCATAAGAAGTCAAAGCATACATAATGATGTCCTTGACTAGTGGTAGTTGGACCAGGTCACCGAAGAGCATGATTGAGTGTCCTCCAAATGGGATTTGGTTATGGCTAGGGAATGCTTCATGTAGCCGAATGTCAATTCATTGTAGCAATTTGGAATGATGAAGTTTATTTCATCTATCAAGATGTACCGAATGAAGTACATTCTCTTGGAAAGTTGCAAGTGTTTTTCCTTGTAAGGGGGGCATTTCTTTGATGGGTTTTTGAAGGGAAAAATGGATTGTCAATGCTTCTATGTTGAATGTTGCAACACCTATAAGTGCAAGTAGTAATGGTGATTGGCCAATTGGGGCCGACCTCATGAGTGTGGATTTGATGCTTTTTATCAAATGTGACTTATTAGTTCTAGTTACTTGAACATTTATTTTTAGAGGTGGTTGCAAAGTATCGGCATAAAGATGTGACACAACTATATCAAATGCTTTTTGGTGTTGAACAAATAGGTCATTATGGGTATGGTGACTAGGAACATGGCAGACTTGAAAAGTTGGATGGTTGGATTCTATGAATGTAGCATCAAATGGTTTTTGAAGTGGATTGAAGTAGGGAGATCCCCAATCATGGTGCAAGTCTATGTCACTAGGACCAATCATGTCTAGTTCATCTAAGTGAAAAGGAAGGCTTGGGTATAGACTTGACAAGACTTGCCATTCATCTCATCTAGGTTATTTTCTTGCATCACAACTTCCTCACTGGAAGAACTTCTAGTATCAAGTTCTTTGATAGGTTCTGTTGGTGTGCATTGCAAATGCCAGGGATGATAATTGCATGCAAACATCTCCCATTATTCTATAATATGATTGGTTGATGAAACAAAAACAATGTGAATGTTATGAAATGGCTTGTATAGTAATAGTTCACTCCAAGAGAATGCTTCAAAGAATTTGTCATCTTTTGTAGGGATGGTTGTGAAGGGTGGGGAAAATTGAACAATGGCTTCTATGGATCACACTTTCCATTGGGTGTGCTTTTGAGATACTTTGAAGGTCCATTTTTGATTCAATTCAAAAAGTGACATTGGCTCTAAATTTATGGGGCACATGTATGTAAGTATTAATGTAGGTTGGGGATGTGGGTGAGATTGAAACATGGTGAGATTTTTTTGGTTTACATGTAAAGAAACAAATTTCCTAATAGATAGGGAGAGCAATAGTTTAAGTAGAAGGTGGCAACTCTCGTGGGCACCAATATTGCGATCCATGAGGCTTTCAATAAGCATTTTTTGGAAAGCTACTAGGGCTAGCTTATTAGTCTCAAAACTGGTTGAAATGCAAGAAAGCATGGCATGGTATGTTTTGGATTTGTTTTCAAATTTTGATGCATATTTTGCAATATATATGAGCATTGTATTGATTGAGAGAATGAGTTGGCAATCTACATTGGACCTCTAGATAGAGAGGATAAACGAGGTATGAAGATTCAACTGATCATAATTGCAAGCTAGGGTGTGTTTAGGTTTTCCATTCTCATCATTTGTAAGACTTGATCTATCTTGCATGTTGCAAGGGGCTTTATAATGACATACAAGAGATGGTCCTTTTCTCCTAAGGCATGTTAGCAAGGTACACTTTGTATGGCATTGAACACAATTGAGTAGTTCAATGTAGTCGATGGAAGGAATGCTTGTCATAATTATTCTTGTGTCCATTAAACAAGGGTCATCAAGAATAGATTGATGAAATGTTTGGTTTCCCAAGTCAAGGGTTTGTGGATTCCATGTAGAGACATATCTATCAATGTATTCAAGTGCATTTTGTAGTGATTGAAGGTTATTCCATTGTAATTTTACAATATTAGGTGCTTTTTGGAGCCAAAGGAAACCACAGATATGTGCAAATACTCTATTTTGCCACTCAAATCTGGTAATTTTTTTTTAGCAAGTAATAATAGTGGGCATGAAATATAAGATTACGAGATTAGCAAGGCTATATTTGTACTAGTAGTCTGTTGCACCAAGAAGTTTTTCCAAGACCTCTACATGAAATGCAGTAAATCTATGGTGCATGTAGAGTGCAACAAGGTTTGGATTTTGAACTATATTTTGTATCCTCCACTTAGAAGCTGCTTATGGATTTGTAGGAGTAGTAGATGACATAATTCTATGCAAGTCTAGCCATTTTATATTTGTTGCACTTAGTGTAAAGAATAGTGTTGGGAAACCAATTTGAATGACCATATTAGAAAGTTCCCCCCTATGACGGTTCTAGAATAGGCGTGTTCCACAAATCGATGCGCCAAATCACATGAGTTGCTCTATAAGCCTGCCATCAGGCAGGTCCTTTAATCTTTGGCAACAAACAAATATTGTTGTTAGTAGACAAGTATCCATTTGTTTATGGAAAAATATAGATGTGGATTGGCTACGATGGCACATAAAAATATTTAGTATGAAGTACCTAAAAGCACGAGTGCTAGCTAAACCTATTATCATGGTACCTTAGAATATGGAGAGCATATTCATGTAGCTTAACTTATTTCATATGTTGTTTGAATGTGGATGCATCTTTTGGAAACAAAGTGGGGAATTCCATTACAAATAATCCTTCAATGGTTTATTCATTTATGGGAGACATGCAAATGGGTGGCCATTCTATAGTAGGAGTTGGGGGTGGCCTTTCCCTAATTGTAATAAAGAGCACAACTCTTCCATTTCTCTACATGTAGGTGGAAGGTTAGCCACAAATGAAGTTGTGGTTTGCATATTATCTTGTAATGGGACATTCTCTGTAACATTTGTTTGCATGTATCTTGCATTTGTGGGATCAAGATTTATAGTTGTTGCATATAGAAGGTCTGAAATATCAGTGGAGGCATGGGGTAAACATGATAATGCAGCCTTATATAATTGTATACTTTTGTATAAGGGGTCATTACAAATTTTATATTTGCATTACCTCATGGACACATCACATAGAAACTATATTATTGATGCCCGTTGTTTTTCTTGTTCATTATTAATATCTAATTCATTTTGATGGTGAGATCAAGTAGAAATTGGCAATCGAAAACATTGTCTGAAATGTGTTTAGCAGTATTAGGCTCAGCTAGTAGAATTTGAAAATCTTCCACGGTAACACCCAACAAGGCAGTTGTTGGTCCTTCAAATGCAATAACATTAAGAAGTTCACCTGTTACATCTTGCAAATTCATTTTGAGCATATAGCTAAAATCACATTTATTATAGAGATCAAAAGAACACTTTGAGAATTTAAAAGTAGTAGTGGAATTCGTAGAACATTTTTCTTACATTTTTTTTCCAACAATAGAGGGAAAGATAGGTAATAGAAGTTTTCCAAGTGGAGTTTTGAGATAATGGTCTTTACACAGACATTATTTTTCTCAAGAAAGCTTGCATTTGCAATACATGAAATATCAATTAGATTTTGAAACTTGTGGGGGGGAGGGAAGATGTCTTTTTGATAGGGAAATGAAGGGTTGGGAAATCCCTATAGTGGCATGCCATGTTTGTAATGTTGAGCCACAACAAGAGGTTATACGTCCACATTTTATCAAAAGAATTTGAGGGGTTAGATGTAGGGACAAATATAACAACGATGACCCAAAATGTAACATCAATGGTATGACTTGACATGTTTATGATTGTAGTAGTACACTTTATTGTTTCAGTTCCATATCTTTTACGTATGGTTGATGTAGGGGAGATAGATAAAAGTGTGCCAATAATATATCTACAAGGGAATTTATAGGCAATGACACTAGTGTATCTATTCCCTTTATATGAAATCTTTGTGTGGCTATGGTGAAGTCTACACATGTGGAAGGAGTTATTATTGATGAGTTGTGGAGAAATATTTCAAAAAGGTTAGTGTAAAGTTATTATATTTTGTGTTGGCGACTTTAATGCAACCATTTGAACTCACATAAAGACTATTAAAGTGTATAACATGGTAGAACTTATCAACAAGTTCATTGAAGCAAGTAACATGTATTTAAGAGCCTACTTTGTCTATGAAATCAAACACAAAAACTTCCCCATTGTCCAACAT